>CDFA01021834.1:0-12871 GCA_000826305.1 Acanthamoeba healyi | reverse complement strand
CTCAGAGCACCCTCGACGTACACCAGCGATCTGCAGCACACACAAGCGATGAATGTGAGCATGGTGAACACGATGATGGCGATGATGATGACGAGAGGTGAGACGATCAAAGAGGCCATCATCCAACATTGCAGCATACAATCATGCCACGGAGAATGTTGCGACATGCGCGTGTACCCCTTCTTAATGGTCTTGTGGGCGATCTGAGAGAGGTTGTCGTTGTAGATGACGACGTTGTGCCACTGGGCCTTGTTCACTCGCTCGCCGCTCTTGTTGGTGTAGATCTGGTTGGTGGCCAACGGGAAGAAGGTCACGGACGCGGTGCCGTCGTTGTACGTGCGCGTCTTGGGCTCCGCGCCAGCATTGCCGAGCAGGATCACTTTGTTGATGCCACGACTGACCCTTGCCACGAAAGGATCTGGCACCACATCAAGAAGAGAACAAACTCAGCACCTGATCACCGCGCAGTGCACTGTCGCGCATCATCGCGTGCGGCGGTCTAGGTTTCTCCGGCCCAAGCGGGCACTCGGGCATGGCAGCGAGCATGATGCTCTTCTCGCCGGAGGGGGGGGGGGNGCATGATGCTCTTCTCGCCGGAGGGGGGGGGGTAAAGATTGAGATTACGTACTACGCACACCCTCTTCGGCACGCAGGACAACGCTCTGCGCGTGGAGAAAGGGGACCGTCACTACAAATGTGTCATCAACGGAGGCCGAAGAGGCTGGGCCGCGGGGGGAGGGCACGCACCTGCAGGGCAGCCCTTTTCATCTTGTTCGTCGGTGCGAAGTTGGGAAAAGAAAGAAAACAAAAAGAAAACAAACGTTCGTGGTGTCTATGTACACGATGGTTGTTTACTTACAAGAGGAGCTCAACAACGAGGAACTAACATATGGGGATGGGGTGGTGGCGATGGTGCTGCAAACAAAAAACGAGAACTGAAGGAGCACCCACCGCTCGATGGCAGCGATGATGGTACGTTGGTGTTGGTGTTGGTGTGGTGCACCATCAGCATCAGCAGGAGAAGAAGCAGGCGTGCTCCTTGACCTTCTCCTGTCTGAGACCAAAGAGGTCCTCGAAGGCGACGACGATGCAGAGGGAGGTGAGCGGCACGGTGATGATGGTGCCGACGATGGACAGCTCGCCGACGTAGTAGATGGCGACGAGGATGAGGAGGAAGCCGGTCACGCGCAGGAAGTGCGGGTGGACGCGCTCGACCGAGACGGTGAAGGCCTGCCAGAAGGAGAAGGGCTGGGGCTCGCTCGCGTAGCGGTCAAAGGTCGAGTAGGCGTGATGGTACTCGATGTAGAGGATCTCCACGAAGGCGAGGACGACCATGAGGTAGAGGCCGGGCAGGATGAGGCAGACGAGGCCCAGCAGCACCAGCAGGCCGTGCACGAACGAGAGAGCGAGAAGCGGGAAGTAGAGGTAGTAGCCGCTCAGGAACTCGTGGAAGCGCACCTTGGCCTCGTCCGTCTCGCCGTCGTTGATGCTGTGATGATGATGGCGCTCCTCGTCGTCGTCGAGAGTGTTGTAGCCCACGCCGTAGACCTTGGCCCGCAGGATGGAGAGACCGACGAAGAAGTGGCCCATGTAGAGGGGCCACGTGAGCAGCGAGAGGAGCGACAAGTGCTGGGCTGCGTCCATGGGCGGCTCGCGGTACTCGCTTGGCGCAAAGGTGTCGGCGGGATCAGACAAGGTCGACAGGGGGTGGCCCATCTGAGATGCATCGCCGCCCTTGTCCATGGTGTGGAAGTCACCGCCCGGAGCCATCATGATGAAGTAGGTGAGAGGTAGCAGGAAGTTGAGGAAGAAGATGAGAACCTGGAAGCCCGAGAAGTACTTCCAGTTCTCGAGGTACATCGACCAGCCGCCCCGCAGCCACTTGACGAGGTCGACCTGCCTGGCTTCGTGCGCGGCCTGGGCCGTGACGATGGGCACCTCCGCGTTGGGGCTGTCCACGGCTCGTGGCGAAGAGGGTGACGTCGATGGAGCTCCTCCTCCATGGTAGTACGTGGGGTCGTAGGCAAGTTCGTGCATCACGGGGCCTCCTGGATTGCTGGGCTGCTTGTCGCTTCCATAGTCGTAGGTGGCAGGCGCGTATCCATCCATCGAAGCAGGAGGTCCTTGCATGGTTCGAGCTTGTGTGGGTGAGGGGGCAGGTTCTGCTTGCGCGTGCAAGGAAGCTGAAATAAAGAATGCAGATGCGTGTTTGCACGCATCTGAAGTTGCCCCCCGCAAAAGCTTCTGCGGCTTTTTTTTATCGGCCAATTTGCTCGTGAGCATTTATCGTGAAATACAGCCGAACGAGCCAGCAAGAACCGGCTATTCTTTTTGCAGAAGTTATAAAAAAAAAGATGCATGTGAAGATGTCAGCTTGCTTGTGATGGTGTTGCGTCTTGCGCGGCTGCTTCCTCTGCAGGTTTTGTGGCCTTGGGTTCGCCGCCAAAGAGATGCGCGTATCGAGGCATCTGGAATGAGGGAGAGATGAGATGAGATTGAAACGCGAGAGATTAACGGTGCGTTTGGGACACTGGCTGCCGGCGCACCTTCTCGGGCTGCATAACGCGATTGACAAAGGTGCCGCCAAGGAAGGCGCAGCCCAGGCCCCAAACGTAGCTCAGAAAGATGGGTCGCGATCCGCCTTGGCGAATGATGGGCTTGCCGGCTGCAGACATTCTCTTTCGGAGTGCCTCTGGCGGTGTTCTCTGCTATTTGATTGATGGAACGGTCGGCAGGCACAAGGCGTGAGCAATTGCCAACGGCACAGACGGCTCGTAATCTGATGCGAATCTTTGTTTTGTATTGTTTTTCTTTTCTTTGTTATGTTTTGTTTATTTTTTCGTTTCAAATTTATTTTGTGCGGCCGCGAACCGCTCAGGCCGGTGCATCCTGGTCTACCTCTTCGATGACCTTGACCTTCCTGTCCACCCAACTAGCAATACCGTTCTTGGAGTCCTCGTCCTCCTCGTCGCCGTTGATGGCATAACCGGCACCGACCGTCTCGCTGTTGTCGAGAAGCGGCTTCGTGGCGGCACCCTCCTTCTTGGCCTTCCTCGCTCGCCACCACTCACTGCGGGCGATAGGTTGTGGTGAGCTTTGATGAACCAAAGAAGCACGAAACGAGGGAAGGGGTGATCGTACATGCCCAGGAAGTAGGTGCACATGAGCACTAGCAGCAACTGCTCGAAACCGGAGATGGCCGCGGTCATGCCCACCAGCCACTCACCACTCCAGATCTAAGCAAGAGGAGCGTGAGTCTATCGCGCCCTCGGTGCGTCAAGAGCCCGTGCCGATGCTAGAACGCTTGTGTGTACCTGGAAAAACGCCTGGATGAATGAGCCGGGTGTTTGGATGACTTGCATGGTCAAGCTCAGCGAACCGGGACCCTGTGAGGTAGTACCGCGAGTAAGGCCACGAACACGATAGAGTGCAACCATCACTGTAGACACTACAGGAGATCCATGCGTACCCTGAGCTTGTAGGTTGTGTAGAGTTGCGGGGTCCAAACGAAGATCGGGATGACAGCGGAGACAATGCCGAGCACTTTAGCCATGACTTGTGCCGGGCCATTGGGATCCATGAGCAAGGTGAACACAAACGCCGTTCCCATGCTGCACACGAGCAAACAGGCGTAAATGATTGCTCACCATCCAACGCAGAGCACGTCAAGATAGCGAGTGCGCGTACCCAAAGCCGACCAGAAAGACGTAGAAGACGAAGCTACACCGGGCGGTCAGCCGTTGGTTATAGGACTCCCTCGTGCCATCGTACTCGAAGAAGACCAAGGCCAAAATAAATCTGTGAGCACCAAGCCAAGCCATGCCGCACCACAACAACAGCAACAACGACAACGAAGAAGACGATCAGTACAACGTTGAAGCAGCGTGACGCTCGAGACAGATCGAGCGAGTGAGACGTACACAAGGAATATACATGCCCAATTGATACCCAACTGCAAAAACACGAGCAGCGTCTCTGTACAGCGCCATGGGCCCTGTATGCGAGGATGGCAAGACGAAGCCCGTGTTAGTGGCAGTGATCAGCTGAAATGTGAAACGAAGAGCCGCGCACCAGTTGCGAACAGCACGTGATCTTTGACCACTGGTCCAGGACGTCGCTGAAGGTGTTGCAGAAGTTGCCAAAATTGTTGATCCATAGCCACATGAAGCTGATCCCCAGATGGGACCGCCGACGCAAGAGTGAGTAGTGCTGCGACAGTCACACACGACCCAACACAACACGCTATCAGCCAAACGAGAGTACAATAAATAAAAAATAGTCCACATAACCTCTGGGGATGGAAAGCCAATAGAACGATAGGGTGGAGTACCAGTTCCAATAATTAATTCATTTAAGGTGATATGTAATAACCCGAACCCTATATATGCACATTTTTAATAATTCAAAAAAAATAAAAAAAATAAAAATAGGAATCAATTTCGGGACAAATAAAAAGCACCGTGTAACCGTGGGTTGGGGGTGAAGGTACCTGTGGCAAGAAGGAGATGAGCGTTCCCACGCAGAGGAAGATGCCCAGACTGACGTTTACGTCCCCAGGCTCTTCAAAGCATGGTGGCGGTGACATGTCGAAGGCCACAAAAAAAAAAGGAAAGGAAATCGAAGAGGGTGGAGGGGCTCTGCGAGAAGAGTGGGAGTGTGGTTTGCTGCTAACTATCGAATCGATCTCTCGAAATCGATCGTACTGGGCAGGGCGGTCGAGGTGGTGGTGGTGACGCCAGTGTCGCTGCTTGTGCCCTCCCTCGCAAACAAACGGGAAGGTGACAACACAGGAGGGAAAAGGAGCGGCGATAGCTTCTTCGGGTTGCGTGCCAGGGCTGGTCTTTGGTGTGTTCTTCAACTGGCCCTGTTTTGGCCGCCACCCAACAAAACCAACGTCGGGGGCCGCCGGAGCTGCAGGCCAAGACGGGCGCCTACGCACAACACTTCACACAACTGTTCGCCTGCGGCCTGCGCGGAAAACCGCCGATAGAAACTGTCGTGGCCATTTGCACCTGTTGCGCGTGAGCGGCAAGACCTGACGACCTCTCGGAAGGCAGGTGGTGCTGAGGATGAGGACGAGATCATGTTTGGGAGCAGTGTAGTTGGTGAACGAGAGAAGACAGCGTTTCTATTGCGTTTAGCCGCGGAAGGCAGGCTCGGGCAGACCCTTGGCGCCGAGGCCCTTGATGGCAAAGAGGGCGCCGTCGAGCTCGCCCTTGAGTGACTCAGTTTCGCCAATGTCGCGCGAGGCAGACGTGACGTAGAGGACGTCGAGGTTCTTGCCGCCGAACATGCACGAGGTCGGCCTCTGCGGCGCCATCCATTCCAAGTGACCCACGTTTAGCTAAACGGATCGCATGGCCATGCGCTAGCATGTTAGATCTCCGTACCTGAGCTGGCATCTTGATTACCCGATCCACCGACCCATCAGGCTTGTACTTGGTGACTCTGTGAGGTTGTGGTGAACGGCACGGGCGTGAGCAATGGCCATGGCTGCCGTGTGTTGTGAGTAGGCAAATGCGGGAGTTTGATGTACCTGTGGCCGTCCCAGTGAGCCGACCAGATGTTGCCCTCGCTGTTTGTTGGGGTTTGGGATGAGGAGGAAAGTGGTAAGCATGGTGGTGATGGGCGATAGTGTGGGTGGTTGAGTGATCTGCGTCACCTATCAATCGTCAAGCCGTCGGGCACACCAGCATCCTGAGCGACGGTGGCGAACACTCTGCAGAGAGAGAATGCAACCGAGCGTTAGTATGAGTTGTCAAGTGTGGTAGTTAGCGTTCCCACCTTCTGTTCGAGATGTTGCCCGTCGTCTCGTCAAAGTCATAGGTGTAGATCTCCCTGTTGGGCGAATCCGTGTAGTACATCGTCTTGTTATCGAGCGACCACGCAAGGCCTGCGCCAACACCGCGCCATCATCATCCGTGGTGAGCGCTTGCGCACACAACAGCAAGTATCATCGTATTTCCCTCGAGAAGGGAGAGGGTTGGTAACGAACCGTTAGACACCTTGATCTTCTGCTCCATCTCGTGCACGGAGCCGTCGAGGTCAAGACGGTAGAGGGAGCCGTCAGGTTGGTCAAAGTCAGCAGCCACCGTGCCGACCCAGAACCTGCCCTGGCGATCGCACTTGCCATCGTTGAGCCTATCGTACATGAAAGCGTTGTGAGTGACAAGTGCCGCTTGAAGCGAGCTAGAGTGGCTGGCAGTGAGGCGAACCTGAGGTCGATGTTGCCAAGGATGTCCTGTTCCATCACGATGTTGATCTCCCACTTGTCATCAAAGGTGATGGCGGCGCGGCCTTTACCGAGAGCGGCGATGAGGCCGCCCTTGGCGCGCGGCGCGATGCTGCCAATGAGAGCAGGCATCATCCAGCTCCTGTGCTCGCCGGTCTCCACGTTGAGCCTGTGCAGCTCCGGCCTGATGCAGTCCAACTGTCATGGCGAGCTGTTAGCAACTCTCACTCCTATCTCGTGGCAGCGCTGCACAGCCAGGGCGCGTGCACGCCAGTCCGCTAACACAAGCGGCGCCAACGGTGCACAAGCCTTGCGGGCGACGCGAGGCAAGCAGAGCAACGGAAATAATCTCGGTATTGTGACGGACGGCAAATCTCGTGAGGGCGATGTGTGGGGGGTGGCGTACGTAGTAGAGAGCACCTTCAGTGGGGTGCCAGAGGGGACCCTCGCCGAGCCACATGGGACCGCGCCACACCAGCTCCACCGTCACGCCGTCCTCCTCCCGCGAAACCACGCTCGTCTCCATGTTTTCTGCGACGTGACCGCACTGTGAGACAGCCTGCGTGACGCACACGCCCATCTAACAGGCAACATAGAAGGGTCGCAGATAAGGCTGGAGGACAACAGGTACCTCTTTGTGCTGTGCTGCTGTGCTGGTTGTGTTGAGATAAGACCTTGTCGGTGAGCTCGCTTGCCGTTGATTTTCTGTCGACCGAGCATACGGCGCGGACCGCAAACGCGATTTGTGAAAATCTGAGATTTTAGATTTGTTGCTCTGGCAAATCTGAGATCGGCGCGAGATGAAGCAGGGGGCGGTCCGGGCGATGGGGACGGCACCCGCCGCTGCTGGGGGTGGGCGCGGCCTAGCGCAGCAGCGGAAGCTGTTTGTGGGCGTGACGCCGGGCCTGGAGAGGCTGCTCCTGGACGAGCTCAGCAGCCTGCCGGGCCTGCGCACGGGCAAGCACAGCGTCAACTGGCACCCACACGACGGCGGCCTGGAGGGCATGGTCGCCAATGAGGAGCTGTGGGCCATCGCCTGGAAGTCCAGGTACCTAACTTGTTCGTTCATTTTAAAAACGTTGGCACGATGAGAGCAAGTGTTCTAATGCTCAGATCTGTGGCAATGCAAAGGCTCGCCGAATCGCTGCGTGTGCGGCTGCACGCGGCCCCGTTCGTGTCCAAGAACTTCAAGCAGTTTGCGTCGCAGCTCAAGAAGTGCCGCCACCGCCCCATGCTAACGTGTGCTGCTGCGAGCCAGCGACTCTGCTGACGCTCTCCTCTGGACAGGCTCCCGTGGGAGGACTACATTCCGCCGATAGATCGAGCAAACAGTGCAGAGGACGTGGTGCTCCCTCTTATACAGGTCACATGCAAGAAGTCGATGCTCTACCACAGGCATGTATCCCCCGCACATGCACACACCCTCTCTCCTCTTCTTGCACTCGTACCCTTGCACTCACCGCCCTCTTATTGCTTCTCCGCTCTCTGTTGGCGATAGTGGTGCGGTGAAGGTACGTTGAATGCTATGTCCTTCTACGTAGGCGCTTGAGCTTGGGATCAAGATGATCGCTGATCTGAAGCCGCCGTGACTGCTCGCCTGCGGTCAACAGGAGCGCGTGGAGAATTGGTTGAAGGTGCTCCATGGGATGGATACGACGATACAAGAAGGCGATGAACTAGCGCCAGAGGACGGTGGGACTGAGCGGGAAGCCAGCGCAGAGAACTTGGATGACGACGAAGAGAGCGCCAACTCACTGACCTCTCGCTTCTTTGTGCGCATAGCAAACGACAGGGTTGAGGTACGCCTCTAAAACCCGCAGCTGCTCCGCTTCCGCGCTCATGACGTGTCGGACATGTTACCATAAAGCCCTCCTGTGAAAGGTGAGCGTGGATGCCTCTGGCGAGCTTCTCCACCGAAGGGGCATTCGGCAGCACGTATCCGACGCGCCGTTGCGAGAAACGATAGCGGCTGCCTGGTACGTGTTCGCAACCGTCGTCCGCTTCTCATCAACGACATTCCCTTGAACCAACACACTCACTCCCACTCTGCCAGCCTGCGCGCCGCCGGCTGGACACGAGAGCGTCTGCTGCAGGAAGAAACGCCCAAGGTGATCTGGGACCCCTTCGCTGGCAGCGGCACCATCTTGCTCGAGGCACGCCGCACAATCACTCTCTCTCTCTCTCTCTTGACGTTTGAGGTTGCAAACTCAAGCAGTGTGTTTCTTGCGCGACACCAGGCACTCGGTGCATTCGCATAGGCCCGCGCAGCTCCCCGCCCGCAAGTTTGCGTTCGAGTTGTGGCGCAGTCATCCTTCCTCCTCCTACCAGTCCTACGTCACTCGTCTGTTCTCGGCGGTAACCTCCGCTGTCTGGCTGTGCCGTGTGTGTGTCCACAGTGTTCTTACGTGGTGGCGTACGTGCGTGCACAGCCCGAGGACATTCTGGCCCAGGCGATGAAGGCGCGAGGGGTCATCGCCATGGGATCAGATATCGACGCCAAGTGCGTCCGATCAGCCGAGCACAACGCCAACCTCGGAGGCTACGACCCCTCATCCTATTCGTTTGTTGAAGGTGACTTTGACGAGGTGCGTGCATACCAACGCTCCTTCATCTCCATCTCATCTTCATCCCGCCATCGTCTGGTGTTCCTTCCTCAGACTGATCGCTCTTCCTCTCTCCGACCAAGGTGGAGCCACGCGTGCCGCGCAATGCGTTGGTGGTCACGAACCCACCCTACGGCATGCGCCTGCTGCCGCGGGGTCAGTCCCTGCCCGCCCTGTTCCGACGCTTCGAGCGCATGCTCCTCCGACGACCCGACCTGACAGAGGTCGTGGTGGTGAACGGGTACAAGGACTTCAAGCGCTGCATGAAGGACACCACGTGGACCGTCCTTCAGCCGTTCACCAATCGTGGCCTCCCCGTGCAGCTCCTCAAGCTCGACCGGCGCACTCAACGCTAGCAGCGCTCGCGCCTGCGTGCATCAGCACGCCCCCACGCAGCGCTGCATGCACGAGTGTAGGGCTCAAGGTGCGAGGGTCCGGCGTGAGTGTTTATGAGCGAACTATGTACAGAGAGCATGAGCAAGAGAGTCTAGTGGTCCTTGTAGGTGTACTGCTTTCGTGGGAGTGGAGTTCGCCTCTGGGGTGGAGCAGGCTCCGAGAACATGGTGTACATCCAGTAAACCTGAAATCAGCGGCCAAGCGTTTGCCGTGAGGGAATGAGATGAGGCGCAAAATTGCCGGATGTGAGGACGAACCAGAGCGGCCAGGTGGAGACAAAACACGCTGATGATGAAGTAGAACACCATGGGATAGCCCGTGAGCAGATCGTCCACCACATCGCGTGCCATCTTGCGCCAGAGAGCAGAGAAAAGGACGAAGAGGAAGACTGCACAAATATATTTTTTGGTGCGGCCACGTCAGCACCAGACCTGTGCCGGCAGGGATGACAGAAGGTCTTCTGCCAAGCTGAGCTACTGTTCGGTGGGGTCAAGACAAGAGAGCCTACAGTATGCGAGATGATGATACAAGAGATTGAGTTCCCTCACAGAGCGAGGTAACAAGATTTGTATATTTTTTTTATCTGACAAGAGTTGCTGGATGGGGGAGGGCAGTATCGAGCGATGAGGTTTTTAGAAGCCAGGGAGGGTAGATTGGCTGAGGTTGTCCATGAGATCTAAAGAAGAACACCAAATTGGTCAACCAGGCCATAAGAAAAATGAAGGCAGATCTGGAGGGGGTACCCTGCAAAATCGCGCCGTTGTTGAGAATCAGGCCGCTGACGAGCGCAACCGCCGAGAGCACAAACGCGGTGTAACGGATGGTATCGTGTCTTGCCTTGCTTTCCGCCATTCTATTCTATTTGCTGTGCGAGTTGAATCGATCAATCTTGTGTGAGCGCACCGGTGCAGATGTTTTCTTTCCTGACGTGGTCAGCAGAAAGTCGGATGAAAACAAAATGAAAGGAAAAACGTGAAACTCAAGTAGGAAAACAATTATTCGACAAAGTCGCTGCGATTTTCTCAATCTCCATCTCGTTGGCAAGATTCTCGGCCTAACCTAAAATTAAGTCGCTACGTGCAAGCAACGTGTGAATACTGGACCATGGAAATCATATCGGTGCAGGAGGTGGGCGAGACGTCGGCGTTGGAGCACATCTCGCAATTCCTACAAGATGAAAACATGATGGCCCTCGTCAATCCGGACGTCGCGGCTCAGCTGCAGCGAGTGCAACAGGCCATGAAGAAGCGAAGCGTCATGCTGCAACCGGAGGACTTGGACGGAGACGACGCCGCCCTCGAACGGCCGACCGAACCCAGCAGCACGCCCACCAAGAAGCAGAAGAAGGCGGAGACCACCAGCACACCCACACCAGAGAAGAACAAGAAGACTAAGCAGAGCAGCAAAAAGACGAAGCGAAGGTCGAGCAGCAAGACGAAGATGGAGGAGGACGACTGAGCCGGCGCTGGCCACACGCTCACATAAAGAAACAATCAACTTCACCGCGGCTTGTTTTTGTTTATTTTTTTGTTTATTTTTAAAGGTTTTTTGTGCAAGATGGAGATTGAGATTCAATTTATGGGGTGTGCGGCTTGGGCAGATCCTTGATGGCAGAAACCACCTTCTTGAGGTCAGACTCGAGGGAGGAGCCAGCCTTCAAGCTGATCAGAACGCAGCTGGTAGGCCTCTTGCAGCCGCTCGAGGCTCCGAGGTCCTCCTTGCTGGGAACAAAGACGTAGGGGATGTTGGCCTCCTCGCACAGCACGGGCATGTGCGTGATCACGTCGATGGGCGAGATGTCACCAGCGATGATGGCAACACTACACAAACAAACAAGAGTCGCAAAAATGAGCAAAAATCGCCCCTCCGGCGTGTAGGAGATTAGAGAAGCGAGAAGCGGCTTGATTGAAATCGTACCCCGTTTCCTTCTTCTTGACGGCCTTGATCACCTCCTTCACTCCCCGTCGAAGACCCTTCTCCTTGGAGGCTGATGATACAAAGCGAAATGCAAAGTAATTAACAAATGAGTGGAGGGGGGACGGAGAAAGGGCCAAATTTGTGAGGAAAGTACCCTTCTTGTTGAGCTTGAGGATCCTCTTGGTGAGCTTCTTGTCCGCCAGGGGCTCAGCGATGATGGCGGTGTGCGACGTCTTTTGCTTCTTCTTGGCAGGCTCACTCATCTTGCTCGGGGGAGTTGAAAATTGAATGGATGAGGTCGAAAATCGCTCACCGCGCCGTCCTTGCTCCGCTTTGCAACCTTTCCTGCTTTTCTCTCCGTCCCCTTTGCTCCCGTGCCGTCGACAATTTCTTTTTGTGACGAAGAGGAAATGAAAAGAGAAAATCGTTTGTGCTTGACCGTGCGGCTCAGAGCGAGAACCAGGCCATGACGGCCAGGACCACGCTCAAGACCGCGATGGCAATGGTGAAAACCATCTGCGCCTCTCGATGCCTGGGAGATGGCACCGTTCTCAGGAACTCGACCACATCCGGCTTGCCATGGCTCTGTAGTGCCAGCATGTGTGCATCCTGTTGCTCACCACCATAGGGCACAGCAATCCCTGAAGAGGACGATGCTCCTTAGTATCGGCAACTAGTGGTGGCGCTAGTGAGGGGACGAGCATACCAGCGTCTGCGCCATGCTGAACTAGGAGCCGGATCACCTCAAGGTCCCCGATCATGGCTGCGTCGTGGATCGGGCCCCATACCCCTGCGCCCTTGGTCGGCGGCACGCCATGCTTGAGGAGTTCGGCCACAGCAGGCGCGTTGCTCTCACGGATGGCCTTGTTCAAGGCAGTCGTGGCCTTCCTGACCACGCTCACTGGCACGTCAGCCAGCAACACCCGAAGCGCGGCCACGTCGCTGATGGCGGCCTTCTCGATGGCGGTGAGGAAGGTGGTCTCCAGCGTCTGGCTCTTGGCGGTCGTGTCGCCGAGGCCGAGCAGCCCGGCCGCCCAGCCAGTGCTCGGCCAGAAGGGCTTGAGCTTGTCGAGGAAGAGGCGCACCAAGCCCGGTGCTCCCTTTTCGCTTGCTGCGATGAGACAGCCAGCGCAGTCATCCATCTCGAGGCGTGCGCCGTGCTCAATCAGCCAATGCACTAGCTCCTCGCAGCCGCTCCCAGCGGCAAGGCTCAGGGGCGTGTGATGGTTCAGCTCGTAGGGCAGGCTCGTATTGATTACAATCGGAACCATACTCTTCTTGTTGACCTCGGCGTGGAACTCCTGGACGAGCACCACGACGACCTCCTTGCCGCCCACGCGGCATGCGTCGTGCAGGACGTTCGTACGGGCCACCAGCTGATTGGCGTCCATGTCGGTGTTGCGCAGCGTCTCTCGCACGAGCGCCACCGCTCCCCATCGCGCGCAGGCCTCCACCTGTTCTCGCAGCGACGCACGCTTCAGAGCGTTCCACTCCCGCTCTCGCCCAAAGTAGGATCGCTTCAAGCTGGTGGCCTGCCCTTCTAAAGCCGTGGGGGGGGGGAGGTTAGGGTAGTGTGCGACTGGCACCACATGTTGGGGCAGGTTAGGCACCTTCGGCCTGCGCGGCTGTCTCTAGGACCGCGCCGTATGTTCGGCGCAGCAGGGTTCGCCACAAATGGTGATCGTTGGCGATAGCGCAGATCGAACGCGAGACGCGGGCGAGA
>CDFA01021828.1:0-10783 GCA_000826305.1 Acanthamoeba healyi | reverse complement strand
CGATCTCGCGGTCATCATCGCCCACGCCTTCGAGCTCGCGGTCGCCCTCGAGGTTGCCATTGATCTAGCGATCTTCCGCCACATTGTCTAATCACCACGTTCGTGAATGCACTGATTTAGTCTCTCACTTTACGTGTAAGGCGCACAAGCCACACGCCTGGCTCAGTCTATCACGGGGATCAAACGGTCTAGCTGCTGCCACAGCAGGTCCTCTTGGCCTCACTTGAACATCAGCTTGAAGCGATACTGCAGGTGAGCGTCCCCTGCAACGTAAGGATACCACATGATGTAGCTGTGGTGTTGTTTGGTTGGCACAATGTCGCAGCAGCAGCAGCAGCGAATGCGTTAGTGCCATATCACGTGGCAATGCACATTCTCTTGCACGTGTTCGCTTCACCAGGCGCATCACGCGCAGAAGGGAGAGATCACGTACTTGGTGCCCCAAATGTTGTTATAGAGGTTGAAGTGCAGGCCGCCATTGTCGATGTCAGCCGTCTTGAACGGGATCGGGAAGGAGTTGGGAGAGCCTGAAGGTGCACACACGCCACACATGCGGTCAACTGCAGGCACGCGAGCTGCGCGTGGCGTGATGCGCCTTACCAGCGGAAACCACGGCGGCATCGAGGGAGGTGATCTGCAACGAGGCGCCCTTGGCTCCGTCGTCGATGAAGAATACGCCATTGTCGTCGATGGCATGCAGATGGAAGGAGCCTGTCATGCACACAGATCCGCACATAGATCAAACCTCGGCGAGCGAGTTAAGATTGTGGCTCACCACAGTACGCAGCGTACCGTTGTGCAGGACGTCGGAGATGTCGATCGGGCTGCCGAGCTTGCTGAGCAACCAGCGGCCCTTCACCGGCGCGGAGGGCACGAAGCTGAACCAATGGGCCTCAGGCAACCTGATTCGCACAGCGTACGATTGCGATCATGATCGTCAGTTGAGTTCAGTGATTGGCACAACAGGGCGCTTGCGTATTCGCGTGCATGGCGATGGCGAGCTTGGTAGGCAGGCCCCATACCTGGTCGACGTCTTGTTGAACTCGGTGAACGTGTAGTTGATAGTACGGTCGGCTCCGACATCGATCTGGATCCACATCGACGGTGCCGCACCGTACAGCTTCCACGTTTCTGTCCGAACAAACGACACCGTGGGTAAGTGCCAGCACACGCGATCGATTGCAGCACACCGTCTCAGCCATGGAGGACCGGTGACGCACCGCTGTCGGCCATGCCGAGGCGCAGCAGGAAGTGCCAGCCGACACTGGACGTCTTTGTCCACATGGCCTCAAGGCTGGGCGACCACAATCTGTGCTGGGGCTTGGCCGCCGACACGTTGGGCTTGCCAAAGTCCTGTCGTCCCGTCCACTTCGTCACCAAATGCTATCCATTCATTCCCCATCCAGAGAGCTAGAGCCAGGCAGTGTGGTGAGAGAGCGCGCTTACCCCGAAGAACCACTGGGGCGGCGGCTGAATGTTGGCGTAGGTGTCCAAGTAGGTGACGTAGTCGGCTTCATCGTAGGTCGAGTACTGGAACAGTCCCAGCGGATGACGCGTCTGCAGGTTGTTTGCCACGCCACCGCCACCACCACAAAGAAGGAATCGGTGTCAGGCTTAACACTGCTTGCGTGTGTGTGAAGATACAAGGAGAGGGCACCGCTCCGTTGGCCCACTGAGCGCCCTTGGCCTTGTCGAACAGGTAGGTGATGGCGCCGTTCTTGGGGTCGAACGCCAGCACCAGCTCGCCGCAATGGAAGACGCGCGCCCAGTCCCCCCTATGCAGTGGCACACACCGATGCACGACACAACGATCTTTTAGCTGTGCACGCCTTACAGTGAGCAAGCAAGGGAGGACGCCGTACTTGGCAACGGCAGAGTAGTCCAGAGCCTGAGGATTGGGAGGGCCCTTGGGCTTGAGCGCCTGCAGATGGGCCTCGATCTGCTGGGCCAGCGGCCGGTACTTGTCTGCGTATGTGCAGCCAGCCATCACGCCGTGAGCCACCATTCAGAACATTGGCGTATGCGTGGATGCCAAGCGAATCAGACAGACAGCAGCAGCACGAATGCACACGCACCTGACGAAGACAGAGCACGCAGGGCGTTCGTGATGAACGAGCGCTGTTCGATCCATGAGTTGACCAAAATGCCAAAGTTGGCGTGGTCCTTGACCGCCTCGAACTCGGCGTTGCTCCAGTGCGTCGTGTCATTCAGGAATGTCTGCAGCAAGTGTGTGAGCATGCACGTCTGATATGGATTACCCAGACAAGAGGCGAGAAGACGGTCGTGCGGGGGGAACACAGCTACCTTGACGTCGACGCCCCAAGTGTGCTCACCGACCTTGGTCAGGAGGCGATTGAAATTGCGGAAGGCAGCGTCAGAGGACGAGCATTCGCGGGCGGCCACGCAGGCCCTGCGCAGGCGCAGCACCTCTCGAAACTGAGCAAGCTTCAGCGGATCCGAAGCAACTGTGCACGCATGGCAAACCAATCTGGCGTGTGAGTCACAGTCCATCCTCGAAGCGTGCAGATGTGAGCGCAGAATGAAGCGCACCTCCGTGAATCCAGGTGTCGCCGATCTCGCTTTCGATGACGGGCAGCGAAGCCTTGGCGGTCTTGAGTTGATCTACAAAGGCGTCGAACGTCGATCCCTGCACAACTGCGTTGGGAAACTCGGCCTGTCTCGCGGGGCGATGCGCACGGTGAGGAGTTGGCGGAGCAGAAGCGACAACGCGCGCAGCTGCACACGCACCTCGAGCTGCTGGAACACTGCCAGCGCTTCTTCGACCGTGTGCGGGCCGTGGTTGTCCCCCTTCCAGGCGAGCGCAAGGGCGTGGTCGAGACCGGGCACGATCACGCAATCCGAGATGTCGATCCCACCGTAGCCGCCTGGTTGGCGCAACGCATCACAAGGCACTCTTTGATCAGACACAGGCGGATCCCTGCCAGGACTCAGCGCATGCATCAACAAGCGCGTTTTGCACCTGGGTGATACATTCCGAGGAGTTCCTTGCCGGACAAGGCGTCGCGCCACACGAACGCACTCGGCGCTAGAGCGAGCGAGAGAGAGAGAGAGTTAGTGAGCTGATCAACCACAGCTCGTGACAAGGTGCGATGGGGGACAAGTACCTGCAGGAGGTGCTGATCCGCCGTTGACGCCCACACTAAAGGCTTCGATGCCCAAGTCTCTCAGGAGAGGAATCACTCCCCGCGTCATTCCCGGTACGTCTGGTTCACCCATCACGCGCACGACACACGCACGCACGCACACACACTCGTCAATAACAATAAAGGCAGCACAAAAGCACGCACGCGGCTTGCAATATACCGCGTTGTGACAGCGTTCGGGGAGCAGGACGGCCTAGGCTCTGGGCGAGGTCCTTGGCCAGGTTGACTGACGCCTGGAACAGGGAGGAGTCGTACACCTCAGGCTCGGAGTTAAAAGGGAACGCGTGCCACGTGACGTCGCCTCGCCTCACCGCGTCTTTGCCGCACGTACGACACGACCATTCCATCCCCACCCAGAACGACGATGAGCGACTGCACATTCTACAATCTATGGCTGTGTGCATGTGCATGTGCGCGCAAGTGTGCGTGTGTGAGTGAGTGTGTATGCGCGCAGCTGCGTACCGACGAACGCTTGCTTCGAAGTGGCATTGGCACAGTGCAGAGGCGGCGGACGCGGACCGTAGGATTGCAGTCCTGTCGGAGCCACGCACACCACACGTACGCACGCGTCAGTCAATGAAAATTAAGAGAGAAGATGTAGATGAAGACCACGATGACAATGACGGCTCACCGGGAGAGGGATAGGTCCACTGCGATGGGTCGATGCAGTCGAGGTAGAGCGAGGAGAGGAAGGCCTGCGTGGTGTAGACGTAGTGGTAGGGCGGGTTGTGCTGCCGCAGCACCGCCGAGGTGTTGATGGCCCGCTCAAAGTAGACGTTAAAGTACTTGTTGATGATCGTGAACGCAAACCCTGCCAAACCGCACACGCACACGCACACGCACAGTTAGCGGCTTGAGCTCGTGGACTCAGCGCGTTAGCTAGCCAGGTCTATAGTACCTATCTCCTGTACGCCGAGCCCATCAAAGCCCACGTCCAAGTGGTTCGAAAACACTGCGGTACGCGTCGTGTGTAAGTGTGCGCGCTCACACCACAGAAGCTTTAGAGATGAAAAGATGAACCGCACCGACGTGCACGTGCTTGATGTCGGCAGGTCCCCAAGCGGCCGTGGAAGAGGACAACCCTACGACGAGGGCCAGAACGACGACAGCCAGAAGCGACCTGGCCCCAGGTGACCCCATGTGCGCTCTCATCTCTGTGGCACTTGCAATTTAAAATGAATAATTAAAAAGAAACTCATAAGAAAATTTATTTTCTTCTGATTTCAATTGTCGACATTGGCGATCACCGGTCACGGCCAGTAGTGGAAGATCAGGTCGTGCCTGCGCCTCAGCCTCGTCATCGCATCGACCGTCTGCTCGATGGCGTGCGGGAACTTGCGCGCGCTCCAGCCGTGCGAGGCCAGCATCGGGTGGTGGAAGTGGATCTCGACAAAGAGCTCGTCGATCAGCTTCATCGCGCCCGTCTTCACCAGGCGCGGCAGGAGCTCCCACTCGCCGCCCTCGATGTCGATCTTGACCACGCAGTAGTCCTCGCGCCTCACCTGCGTGAGGAGGATGTGTGCCAGGTCGCCGTTGGACTTGTCCGGCTTGGCGTGGACGCGCTCGTTGTAGAACGTGATGCTGTCGATCCACCGCGAGGCGGCGTTGATGCTCATATCGTACTCGGCCGCCGCCGCGCTGGCATTCATCAGTCGGAAGAGGTCGGGCTCGGCCTCCCACACGAAGATGCTCGTGAACTCGACCGGGTAGTTGCGCTTGAACCAGCCGACGCTCGAGGCGAAGGTGTTGCCGCCGGCGTCCAGCATGATGCGCCTGGCGGGCAGCACGGCGTCGATCACCTCGCCCAGCGGCATCGCTTTGTGACACTGGCCGGGGGTGGTGAGCCCGTTGAGCCCGCACACCAGCTTGTGGAGCGAGTGCGGGAGCATCTTGAGGTGTGCCCGATCCTCCACGTCGTCGCCCCACCCCGAGGGCGAGGACGGCGGCTTGCGGAACAGGTTCTCCTTGAGCAGCGGCTCGACGTCGAGCCAACACAGCGGCAGCGAGGCGTAGTGCGGGATCCTGCGGTCGACCAGCTGGGCAGAGCCGACCTCGCCGGGGCACTTGAAGAAGACCTCGGCCGTGGACGTCGTGGGCGGGCAGGGCGACAGGTCGTATCCGTAATCGAACCGGAGCTGGTCGTCCTCCGTCAGGAATGGACTGCCGGAGGAACTGAAGTACAGCATGAATGTGAAGATTAGCAGCAACAGCATTGCCCACCACCACCAAGCCCGTTGCTGTGACTGTGCCCGTGTTGCCATCTTCATCATCATCTCTCTTCTCAGGCCAGGGAAGAGGCAAGCATCGCAAACTGAGTCAAGGAATTTAAGATTTTAATTGCTAACATTCCACACACCAGCCCAGGAATGTATCCAACCAGAAAAAAAAATAGCCATATTGTTCAGATAAAACAAAAGAACAAAACATGTCACCAACCCAGTGACCAAAACACTAAAGAGAAAGGAAGGAGATGGACGCTCTCACGGCGATCAAGGAGGTGCTCAAGACCGCAGTAGCCAACGGGGCTCTCGTCAGCGGTCCCGTGGCGTGCGAGGAGGCGCTCGCCGGCGGCCGGGTTCGCTTCTGCGTCGTCGCAGTCGACCGCGCCGAGCCCGAGTCCGTGGTCTCCCGCTGCGCCGAGCTCCACGTGAATCTCGTCAAGGTGCCCGAATCCCAGGAGCTGCGCCGGTGGGCCGGCATCGGCGAGGCCGCCGGCGACGACGACCGCGTGAGCGCCTGCGTCGCTGTCATCCGGCACCCCTACGAGCGCACCGAGGCCTTTGCGATGCTCATGGAGCTCTTTGGCGAGCCTCGTCCGAGCCTGGACGCGGCCGGCGCCGAGCGCAGGACATGGTGAGCCTGTGGGCGATCGAGCGTGTGTAGGTGTGTGTGCATTGCAGGCGGCTGTGGCGCACGGCCAGCGCCCGCCTGACATCAACCAATCATATGTACACGATGACGACGAGGTCTAGGTCTAGGTCTACGACGGCGCCCTTGGGCGGGGAAGGGTCTGTGTCATCCGAGGCTGGCCTTGTGGTTGATCCACACGGAGGACGAGGGCTGGGCCGAGGCGCGGAGCACGGCGGTGAGCTGCGAGTTCTCGTAACCGTTGACCGGCAGGGCGAACGAGTAGCCCACGGGACACTGCGCGTCGCTGCTTCCCCAGGTCGTCGCGTTCGCGCTGCGTTCGCACAACACGAGAGAGAGAGAGATTAGATACGATCGCAAACGTCAGTGCGGCTGCTCGCTTCAGGCGTGCGTACCTGAGCACGAAGGCGCCGGTGGTGGGGTCTCGGCACGCCGAGCGCAGCCGAGTGGAGCTGCAGTCGAGTGCGCCCCACCGTCCGTTGGGCTGCAGCGCGGCACAGCCATTCGGGATCTTGGGTTGCTCTGTGACGCAATCCTCACTGGTGAGCCAAGCGAGAGCACGCACAGACACACGACGAGAGAGGTGCGTGTGGGTGTGGCTTACCCTTGTCCCAGCTCCACACGAAGCCTTCGGCGAGGATGGGGCTGATTTGGTCGACGCACGCAAAGTTGACGTTGCACTGGGCCTCCTCGAGCAGATCTGAGGGCATCATCATCTGGCCGTCATAGCCATTCTGCCACACGGCGAGAGGACACACAGGCGGCGCACGGCTGTAAGCAGGCAGACCTCCCGCACCCACACACAGAGGGGCACTCGACGTACCCAGAAGGGACCGTAGGCCAGGGAATCGCCCAGCACGCGGGCGATCTTGCCGTTGTTGAGCGGGGCGTTCCTCACCGTGCAGTTGGGGTAGGCGCTGAACGGGAACGGGCCGTACTCGCTCCACAGGGCCGCGCGCGAGAACAGCTGGCGGCTCATGATCTCGCCATAGTCCGTCCTGGACACGAACATCACTGCCGTGCCACAGCACCAAGTGCACGGGCGAGCGCGTTAACCCAAAGCCCAGCTGCCCAGTGCGAGATCGAGGCAGCCGTTCGTACGTTTCTTGCCGGCGGCGTTGAGCTGGCGGAGCGACGGCCACGAGCGCGGGAAGAGCCGCTGCTTGTCCACAGGCGTGAACACGTACTGGCCAAAGTGATAGTCGATGCCCTGGAGGACCAGGGCGACCTTGGACCAGCCTGCACAGGCGCACAGGTGCGAGGGAGCGGCGTGGACAGGTTAGTTACGTGCACTCTGCAATCTACGTCACAGGGGGTCGCTAGCGAGGATTGCAAGCCGAGATGGGCGAGGGGCGGGTACTCAGCAGATCCTCTTCGTCGTCAAAGTAGAAGATGGCAAACTCGTTCTCGTTGCCGGGCGCGAAGAGGAACTCCTTGATCTCGCTAAAGGTGTCGTTGAGCGTACGATCGAACTGGAGTAGAGCGGTCAGCGCCAGGCAAGCCGTGAGCAGGCGTGTGGTGGAGAGAGGGACGGGAGGCGTACGGGGCTGAAGCAGCCGATGGTCTCCGAGTCCCACTCGATGACGATCCCAAACTCGGCCGCGAGGAAGTGGATGAACTCATTGAGGCTCTCCAGATGGATGCCGCCCGCATGGCAGATGCGGACTGCATCGCTCCACCAGTGGATGTCCAGCTGTGGCGCACGACAGCGCGTCAACGGATGAGCTCACGACGAAGACACGGCGCACACGACACACGCCAGACGGAGACGTCGTCGGTACCTCAAAGTGGCGGACGCCCAGCCTGAACTGGTCCCAGAGACCGAGCTGTTGGTTGGCGATGTACACCTGCCAGTCCTCGCTGACGAGGTGCGTCAGCTCGTTCAGGAACGCCTCCGAGAGGCCGTAGCCGCTGGCCTGTGCGTGCACGCCCGCCCGTCCGGTGTGAACGCTCAGCGACGAGTGTGCAACAGTGTGCATGCGTCACGCGGATGAGTAGGGCGTACCAGGGTGATGGCCGAGTTGTGCGTCCCCGGCAGCGAGACGTAGTTGAGCGGGGTGTCGTACTGGATCTCGCGCTGAGTCTTCAACGCGTAGGATGTCCACGGGTCGGGCTGGATGCTGCCGTCTTCGCAGACGTCCGCGCAGACAGCCGAATCGAAGCTCATGCACGTCTTGACTCGCTTGCACGTCACGTTCTGCTCTCGCATCGTGATCGTGTTCAGGTAGTGAAGGTGTGAGCTCACACTCGCCACCAAGCAACGATCTGGAGGACACAACAAGGCGTGACGTGCGCGCTAGCGTACGTTGGTGGCCCACGAGTGGAGGAGGCGGTCCTTGACCAGATCGGGGTCGGTGGTGGCGGGCTTGGCGAGCTGGACGCTGCCCAGCAGGCGCGACCTGGCGTCGGGCGACAGGCGGTCGCCGTACTTAGCAAGCACGCGGCTCACGATCTCCTTCCTCTGCAGTGGCGACAGCTCCCTCGGCACGCCAGAACCTGTGCCGAAAACGAATTTATTAAAAATACTTGTAAGATATATCTCGATTTTTATTTTTATTTTTAACAGTTTTTATTTTAAGAATAAATGTATATATATATATATATATGGAATTATAAATTATAAAAAATTGGTGCATTTTTGACATATGCACTCCATTTTTTTTAAAAAAAAATATCAGTGCCATTTATAAACAAATGAAAATTTAAAAAAGAAATAAAAATTGAATGATGAAAAATGGGAGGGAGATTTTTGATGAAGCAGCAATTTGGATTGAGGAACGAAATGAAACGATCTGGTGTGTGGCGCAAGGTACCTTGTGGCGGGGCGGCCAGGGCGCTTAGGCAGAGCAGTGCTGCGCTCAGGAGGAGAAACCAGGCGAGGGCGCACCTAGCCATGCTGTTTGGTTTGTTTGGTTTGAAGGCGGAGAGGTGTGTGTAGGATGTATTCGGTTTGGTATCGCTTGGTGTGAAGTTCTGGACTTTGAATGATGGGCAGTCGGCCGACGCGTGCACAGACTGACGCTGTCGGTCCTCGGGTGTGTATGTTGTGTGGCGCGTGGGGTGAGGTGGGGAGACACTGTCCTGAGCGAACGTTGGTGATCACGGTTTATCGGCCGATGCTAGCGAATTTTCATTTGGACGATCGTGACATGGGCCGCCCCGACTCGTCGAGTGTCACCTCGCCCCTATCGCACAAGCCTTTGTTGTGTCCTTGGGGACAGCGGCTGAGCCTTCGAGCGGCCTCGCGTTCACTCTCCACCCAACCCTCTCCGTCTACGCCGGACCAATCGGCGTCTTGACCTGACGTCAGCCGTTAGGCCACAAACTGGGCGGGGCAAGTGTAGGGGAAGAGAGTGACGAGTGCGAGCACAATGTTGTGAAGAACTCGTTCTTGCATGATGGCATCGCATGCAGGAAGGGGCGGCTCACGCTTGGCCAGTTAGGGCTCAAGCGCGAGGGGCTCTGGACATTGTTATTTCCAAGATGAGCACCATCATCTGGGGTGCAGCCAGTGATGTTCACTCCGTGAAGCAGACCGCCTTGTGGTTGAGCTCCTTCCAGTCGCTGTCCTGGCATTGCTTGCTGTGCAGCACAGAGATTTGTTTTAGATGAGGTCAGGCTTGCGCTGTGGCAAGCAGGCAGGCAAGATGTGGGAAGAGACAGGCGAACGCCATGCATACCTGCAGTAGAGGGCGCTGCGACACTTGCCACAGTACAACAGCTTGGTGGCCTGCTTGGTGCAGAAATGGCAGATGGCGACCCTCTCGAGGAGCTGAATGCTCGCGGGGTCGTCCACACGAATCAGGGGCTTGCCGTCGTTCGCCATGCGCATGTAGGGATTGCTGATGGCGATCTGTTGGCCGATCGTGATTTCTCTGCTGAGCCTCTTTGGCAGGTTGTAGAGGGCTACCCTCTCCACCCTGCCCTCGGCGTCTTGCATCACTAGAGACAACAGTTGTTGATTCGTTCACCGCACAGCGTACGAGAGTGAAAGAGAAGAGTGTGTTAACTGACCACCAACAACAAACAGAAGAACGCGAGGGAGGCGAACCAGCGGTGAGGCTGACCAGCAGAGCTGGCAACTCGATGATGGTGCCGTGTATCACGCAGCCATAGTAGACCTTGTCCTGAGTTGGGTCCATGTCGGTGATGAGGATGGTTCTCGTTGCTCTGCCGCCGATCGTGTTGTTGGCTTGTTGGCGCTTGGGCGGAGTAGCGAGGGTTACGCTCCTCGTGGTCGCGCCCGGCTGCCGCAAGTTGCGTGTATCGCGCACGCACTCACGCTGGCGCAACCTGAGCTGGCGGCGCCTCACGTCAACAACCGCCGCTTGGCTGCTGCTGCTGCTGCTGCTGCTACTGCTGCTGCTGCTGCTGCTGCTTGGAGTGGCGGTGCCTGTGGAACTGAGATCAGGTTTTGCTGCCATCAGATCAACAATCACCAACAAGAAGTGGTCCTCCGTACTATGTCGGACACTGGGAGTCGAAGGCCCAGAGGTGATCTGCGAATTGAGGTTGATAGCGAAAGCGAGGCCATCCCGATTGAGGCTCGTGTAGGGCAAGAACATAGGTAGCTGTCTCTTCTCAGCGTCAAGACCAAGCTGATAATGCTTGCGAACGTTCTCCATGTCTTTGAGCAGCAGGTAGAGTCCTCCCACGCCGTAGTGTGCTGTTGCGGATTGAGAGGTAAGACATCGTGCGTGCGTGCGTGCGTGCGTGCGTGCGTGCGTGCGTGCGTGCGTGCGTGCGTGCGT
>CDFA01021808.1:0-11426 GCA_000826305.1 Acanthamoeba healyi | reverse complement strand
GTCAGCTCGTACATCCGCATGATGAAAGACTGGATGAAGAAGAAGCAAGCCAGCAAGTTCGCCTCTCCGTACGTCACGCTCACGCGCGCGTCCTTAGTGTGCTCACGAACTCATCACGCATCACAACCGCACAGGGTGGCCGTAGTGATACCGTTCCCGCTCCTGTACAGTCCGTTCCTCCCACACACATTCTTCCTGCCGCCATGCTACGACGTCTTCCCCGTGGTCCAGCTGCCCAATGTCCCCGAGTCTCCGCACGGGTAAGTCGGCCTGTCTCCTCACGTAAACGCCCCTCCTTTGATTCCTAACGTGCACGATCGCGCACAGGCCAACGCTTGAGCAGCTTCCCAAGCCCTATCAGGTACTCGCTCGCCTTTATTGCACACTAGCTGCGCAGTGTCGTGACGACTACCGCGATGCGCTTGGCGTCGAGCTCACGCGTTGTCGTGTTCGCGCTCACCCGTCGCCAGCTCTCCGTGAAGCGATTGGCCAACGTGCTGTCGCAGACTATGCGGCAGTGGGGCCTGAAGGAGGACATCTACCCCATCGGCCACACGGCCAAGTTCGCTGGTACGCTCGAGATCGTGCTGGCCGGCTGACTTGGCTTGGCGCGTGAACGTCGAGAGCAGAACTGACCCGCAGACGCGACACCTCACGCAGCCGGAGAAATGGATAAGCTCGCTGAGCAGGCGCAGCATGCTGCACCTACAACTCCACGAGCGACTCACGCTGCATCTCTCATTCTCATCGACCGAGTGCGTCTCCATCTATGCGCCGCGCCTCCGCTCGCGTTGTTGCATTCAACTGACTTGTCTTCGCGCATATGCGCAGACGGTAGATCTAGTTGCGCCCATGAGGCACAGTGCCAACGTGTTGGATCGCATTCGCAATGTGCTGCGATCGCCCTCGCCCACATCGAACGACGTCGCAATCGATCTACGGCCATTCCTCTCCGATGCTCCCACGCACATGGACGACAGTACTTTCCCTATCCTCATGCGTTTCTTCTCCTTACGCGCCGCTCGTTCCTAACTAGTGTGCGGTGGTGCTGGCAGACTTTCTTCCGTACGGGTCGCTGATTCCTCGAGAGGACGTCAAAGCCAGCAACTCCATATTCAAGGCGCTGGCCACCAAAACACAAAAGGTACAGACCTGGTCGCAGCACCGGCGCGACGCTCCCGTCTGGTTGTTGTTGGTGTTGCCCGCTCACTCTCCTCACACACCGCATGCACCACAAAAGGACGCGTTGAACGCCATCCGCAAGAAGTTGATGAACGTCATCTCTCAAGAGGGCTTGACGCTCCAGTCCAAGTCATCGGTGCTTATTCTTCCACCAACCCTCTCGCGCACGCACACGTGCGGCGCGTGACTAATCTCGCAAACTCTTCAGAGTTCTGCCGTCACACCTGCGCGCTTGTTGGCTCTCCTGCGCCCGTTCCAAACCGACGTCGGCGCGTTCTATCGGCACGCAGGGTTGATGCAGGTGCCCGTCCCAGCCAACGCCGCACTTCTCACCGTCGTTGAGTGTCCGCTAACGACATCCCTATTCCTCTCTCAATGCGCGCCCTGGCTGCCTAGTACGCTGCTGGTGTGATATCGGCGCTGCAGCAATCAGACAAGAGCACCGTATGGGAGGAGCTGACTGGTGTGGAGAAGCTCATCATTCACACCCTCAAGGATCCGTCGGAAAAGAGCTCGCTCCAGCAGCTCATCGAGCTCCTCTCCGTCGGTACGTTCCATATGGCCCGCCCCCTTGAAAGCGGCCACGCAATCGTCGAGGCGTGCGCGGGCACGGCTGATGGTGTTGATACTGCAGGCAAGTTCACGGCCTCGGACGTGATCGGACTTTCGGTGATGGCTCATTCGCTTATCGGACAGCGTTTCGCGCACGAAGACGACAAAGCCTTCCAGAAGGCCCTCATCGAGAACCTCATCTCCTTCCCACAGGTGCGTCGCGTTGCCTTGCGCTTTTGTTGAGTGCGAGTCGCGGTGCGGGATCTCACGTGACTCACGTGCGAAATCATACCGCGCCGTGACCACCAACATAGGAGTCTCTTGACTGGCTGGGCGACGCCGACGTGATCAACATGCTGCAGCAACACTATCAAAACAAGGAGGAGCCAGGTGACCCCAGCCCACCCCCTGTTCGATTCTCAATGCCCACACACAGGCGGCTGAAAGGGAAACGTCGTTACAGGGACTGAGGACGCTGAGGAACGAGAGGTACTGGCGAGGCAGTTGAAGATGGGCCTCAAGGACGTGATCGAGGAGAGAATGGAGCGCGTGCGCGGCACTGCCGACGTTCGATCATCTCTTAAGCTGCGTGACTACTCGTACGTCCAGCTCCGCCTCATGCGATGTGCCATTCATTTGCCCATGGCATCTCAATGCGTGTGCGTGTGCGTGTGCGTTGCGTGTTGTGCTTGTCTGAACAGGCAAGTGGTGGGGAGAGGAGCGGGTGGCGCGTCATATGCGTCGGTGGTGGGCCGAGTGGCTCGAGACAGCGTAGCGCATGACGGCGACGAACTGCACGACCTCGAGAAACACACCTCCTCCGCGGCTCTTCCTGACCTACTCGGCATGGCCTCATCCCTCGGGTATTTAACTCTTGAGCCACACCCCTCTCTTCCACGCGCGCCACCTGACGTCGCGTCACGCTGTGTGTCGTGTGTACGTGTACGTGTGCGTGTGATGCAGGTTGGGTCGGTTCGGGTTCGGGCGAAGCAAGGCCAAGAGCAAGCCGAGGCCCAGCGACAACAAGACCATCATCATATTCGTGATCGGAGGCATCACGTGCGCCGAGATACAAGAGGCCCTCCAGCACGTCGCCGAAAGCGTCGAGGACGACGGCTACCAGGTCTCCCTCTCCCTCACTCCCATCGACCGGTTGGCCACGTCGCCTCATCCCTCACGCAACACCCTTCACGTCGCGTGTGTGCAGGTGTTAATCGGAAGCACGAGTCTTTACACCGGCAATGGAGTGTTGTCCCACCTCTTCGCTTGAGACCAGCGACACTACACTTGGCACACGCTCAGTGAGCAGACAAACAACTTACCCACACTTCATTGCACTCTCTGCCTTCTTCGTCCTCTCTGGAAGATCTCTTCTGGTTGTTTGTTCTTTGAATTGATGATGATGTGGTGGAGATGTTGCGCTCTTTGGGGTGCGACCGCCTTGCTGGAGGCGGGTCACTGCGTCCCTCGGAGGGCAGTTCAGTCTGTCTAGCGAAAAAATTGAGCTATATCCTGGACCGAGGTCGTAATAGAACAGAGTGTGGCTAGAGCTATTTAGCAAACCTTCCACCATGCCCTCCCCCGCCTCTTGAACCCCCGACTCGTCGCAATTTATTTTGGTTTTCGTGACTCCGACGCGCAGTCAACTCTCGCTGGTGGCGACGTGTCTGCGACATGGTCATCATGTGCGTCGTCATCATCATCACATGTCCAAGCTGAACTTGAGACGGTGCCTAGAGGATGATGGACGTGGCGGGATGGGAACATGAGGAAAGATCACACTCAACTAAAAGTGTGGACTCTTGAGGAAGTGGGCAAAGAGTTGGTCGCTCTGCGCCTGGCGCTCGACGTAGTGACGCTTGAGCCGGGCCTGCGCGTCGATCTCCTCGCGGGTGATCTTCTGGATCTTGAGCATCTTGCGTCGGCTCCGGTTCCGCTCCAGGACGTCCTCTACGAGGGCCGACAGCGCCGCCACCTCCTCGCACAGCGACTGCGAGAGCCGGCTGATCAGTTCCACGCCCGCCAGCGCGTTTGGTCGAATGTCGATGCCTGCACAGCGACTCACATCAGTGTCATGCGCGTGTGCGTGCGTGCGTACGTGCGTTGTGTGTGTGTGTGTGTGTGTGGGCGGCCAGCGTACCTTGTGGTACGACAGAGAGGGCGAGAGGTAGAATGCGGCTGACAGAGGAGGACGAGGGCGCGGACACGTCCATACGCGTCCACGACGAGCCGGGAGGAGATCGCAAGGTGATGCGGAACGCCTGGTTGGACTCGTTCGTGGAGCGGAGGCTTACGCATCCACGATCTGATCACAGGCAAACCCCGTCAGCCGAGGCCAGCTGGAGTGATTACGTAGAGGAGAGCCACTGCTCTTACCTGAAGACGACGATGACGATGAGGAGACCGGGAGCAGTTCCTCAAGCGCCGCTTGCAGCGATGGGACACTGCCATTGGGCTTCTCGGCGGTCAACAGGACCGACATCCGTGACCGGTCGTCTGTGGGCCCACGAAGCACGTCCCACGCCGCGTTAGCTCGGTATATATGAGTCGGCGGACTCTTGCCTCCAACAAGGACATGTATGTACCAAACGCTATGGGCGTGGCGGCGGCGGCGCGAGTCGTGAGTTGATCGCGGACGCGCAGGACCAGCGAGCCGAGACACCCGTAGCCACCGGTTTGCGTCGCCTCGTCGTCAAACATCTGCACCCAGATGTCGACCGTTGCGTCTGTAGTGACGTTTCCGCTCACCAGCGTGGTCAGGCTGGTGGAAGTCTGCGGGAGCAGCTGGATTCGGTCTTCGAAGCCTCCACTGCTCGCCGCCGCCAGCGAGAGTTTCGGCCCGCTCACTAAAAGACCCTGGCACCACAGCGTCTTGCTGCGCACGAAGAACCGCAACGTCAGGTCGACCCTTGGGGGCGTGAGAAGGCTAAAGCAAAGCAAGCGGTACCTGGCGTGTGTGTTAGTAACGGTGGCCGTCACGATCCATTGTCCGCCACAATAAGCCGCGACCAAGGACTCTACGCGCAGGTCTGCGTCCTCGGCCTCTTCGTCCATTGCTCGATCGTTCGGCTCGCCATCGTCATCGTCGTCGAAGAGCGAGACCAGGCCGTCTGTGAAGCTGTGTTGTGTTATCATCAGAGCAAGCTCGGTGATGGTGCGCAGAGGGGACGAATGTGTACCGTTGCGCCCCGTGGACGTTCGCCAGGTAGGGCGACGTGACCCGCCTACCGCTGCCCTCTTCCCTCGCCAGCCGTAGAAGCACGCGCGCAGCATGATCAAAGAGCAACTTCTTCGCCTCAAGCTAGAGAGAGAGAGAGAGAACAACGCACGCAATGAAGTCGGGTTGAATCAATACGAAAGGTCTGTGGTGGCACATACCCGCGCTCGTCCTTCGGTCAGGAACTGTTGGCCCTCTTGCAGCCGACAGTGCAGGGAATACGCGACCCACTGGAGGCTCTGCGAGTAGGTTCCCTCCCTGACTGCGGTCACACGACCCAAGACGCGGGCGTGATGGTGAGCGCCACACGCATCAATGTGAGGCGTAGCGTTCGCGTTGGGAGAGTGCCGGCCTCTTCTCACGTACTGCGTTCCGGCTTCTTCGTAGTCTTGGGGAAGGCGTAGGTCGTGTGCAGATCGGTGAGCGTGAAGTGGTCCTTCTTGGACGGCTTGCCGTTCTTCTGCAGCTTCGGCGGGTGGAACATCAACACCTGGTCTCTGCCGGTCATGAGGAAGTCGCCCACCAGCACGTCCTCCACCTGCTCGATCTCTGCGCATCACAGTAAAGGTTGAGCGCAGTTGCGAAGTGTCAAGGCCAGGACCTGGACAGCTGTGTACCGTAGAGCAGGGTGCCGTCTTGGTGTAGGATCTGCACAGTGTTGCCCTCGAACTTGACCACCAGAACAAACGAATCGTTGTTCACTCGTGCGAGCGCTCTGCACAGGACATGGAAACGCTCGCTCTGTCAGTGCATGTGCGTGCGTGCGTGGTCAGAGAGCCCAAGGGGATGTACATGGTGAGCGGTGTGGAGGGCAGTTTGAGGCAGGCGACAGCGCTGCCGTCTCTGATGGTCACGAGCTCGTTTGATCTCGTGCCGAGGAAGATGGAGGGCTTTGCGTGCTCGGATGCGGCGGCGTCAGAGTCTGCAAAGAGGACCGTGGCGATGTTGTCCCGCTTGGCGAACACGTCCGGTATCCAATCGAGCAGACTCGAGTCCGCATCCTCAGACCCGTGGAAACCCGGCTCGTGTGCATTGGCACAGGCAGCGCCCAGACCGCCACCGCCCTCCTCTTCCTCCATCAGGTCGAATGAGAGCAGCGGGTCCTCCTCGGCCTCCATCGTGAGGATCGGCGATGGCAGAGGTGACTCCTCTGACCCAAGAATGTCTTCGCTTCCGGTCTCGACGGTCGTGTCCTCGCTCGGCAGAGGCACTACGATCCATCGGTGGTCCGTTGGTGGTCGCTTACTCGTTTCCTCTTCATCCTCCTCTTCGTCTGCTCTCTCCTCTCTCCCGCCATCATCGACGACAAAGCGTTCCACGAGCTTCTTCGCGCCGTCGGCAAAGTAGTCCAGCGCGAGCCCGTCCAGGACGTCCTTCTTGAAGAGGTGTGCGAGGTTGGCGGCGCCGCGTTCGCGCAGGCCTCTGCCGGCCGGCTGGCCATCGCCCGTCGGCCCGACAAAGAGCGCGAACTGCTCGCACGCGAGGCCCAGCATGGGATCCTTCACTCACGCAAGTCAGTGCTTGCAAAGGAGTGAGAGAGACAGAGCGAGAGAGAGAGAGAGAGGTACCACGCTGCTGCACGTTACGAGACTAGCGCGCGGTGGATAGGGCACTTGTGATGTGACAAACTTGGGCAGTCCCTCGGGCGTGTGGGTCAGCCTGCCGAGAAAGAACGCTGGGTTGTCCGGCGAGCCCTCGGCCACCACCGTCGGTCCATGGAGAATCCACGCCCTCCCTGTGCCGCACACGCGATCCAACGCACGCACGCACACACGCACACGACACGTCTCTGATCAGCTCGAGTTCTAACTTGATCGAGGTCGATCGACTGCGCGATGCCACTTACCTCCACCAGAGTGCAGCGCAGCGTCCCTGAACTCGCGCAGGCAGATGTAAGCGACCTTGCCTGGTTCGTCTGCTGACGCCAAAGAGGACCAGTGAGTGCATTCATTCAAGAGAGAATGCGTGACGCGTCCGTCCCCCCGAACCTGTGTTGATGAAGCCAAAGGCGTAGAGAGGGTCCTTGTCGCTGTAGCAGTGCCGCACGAGGAGGTACACAAAGGGCCTGGCGTTGTTCATCACGGCAGTGAGTCCTATCACCATCAAGGTACATGCGCTGCGCAAGCGAGCAAGAGAGCGCGATGCCATGACGCCATCGATGACGGGGAGAGGGGGCCAGAGGCGACGTACATCATGATGGCCTTGTTCTCCACATGGGCCGCTGCGACGAGTTCCGTGTGGGTCGACCCCTTCTTGCCTGTGTGCGTGTGTGCCCGCGTGTGGATGAGCTAGTCGAACTAGAGAAGGGGGGGGGGAGTGGCGCATCCAACCTTTGATGATTAACGACCCCCCCGTGGGGACGACAAAGTCCTCCTTGGATGCATCGAATCGGCGCAGGTCGACCTTGAGCCCGGTCTTCTTGCCTGCCGCGCCGCTGCGCGGCTGTATCGTGCACAGCTCGTGGCAGCCGCACGCCACCGCCACCAGGCCCTGACGGCCATGTCCCTCTGCCCTACTACTACCACCTTTCATCCAATGCGCTGCGTCGTGCTTGCATTGGCGACCGATCCCTCTGCTACTCGTGCATGCAATTTCTCGAATCTTTTCCTCGAATGCATTCGATCCCTGAGCCGCTACGCGAATCAGAATTAAATCGATCGCTTGCTCGTACGGGGGCTGGTAGCTAGAGAGAGGAGCGATGCAGCCTCGAACTATAGCGTTGGTGTTCATGGCCTGCGCCCTGGGCATTGGGTCGTACCTCTACACGGATTCAGCCTCCGCCCATTCCCTGCCGCGCGCCCTCCAATTCATGGTCTACGGCTCCGTCGTGCTGACGGGCGTCCTCATCGGCACCTGGATCCTACGTACGCGCCCTCCACACGCACCCACCCCCCTTGCAATCTCATGCGCGTAGAGCCCCAAAGGCTAAATCGTGAGAGATGCAAAAATCCAATGGATTGCAGTCTCGGACTTGGTGTCGCCGCGAGAGCCTCACCTGTCGGGCAGCCGCTTTGCGGCAGCTGCGGGCGTCCACCCCTTCACCTCTCGCGTCCAGATGTGGAAGCAGCTCACCCGCAGGTGCGCACACGCATGCACGCACACATGCACTACCGCACACGCACACGCACCTTGATGGCGACCGCGCACACACATGCACGACCGCATGCGCACGCGCACCACGTACGCACACACACGCGCATGCACGCGAGTGCACGCACGCATTGCACATGCACCACCGCACAGGTCGCGAGCATGAACTGAGGGCTAGCTGGACTGACTGACTGCTTGGGCGCGCAAAGGGAGGTGGAGCAGGACACGCCGTTCTCCAGGAAGGCCAAGAACTGGGGCATCAAGAACGAGAGCGCCGCGGTGGAGGTCTACGCTGCTCTTCGCCTGAACAAGAGCGTCATGCCCAACCACACGTGCGCATTCGCACAACGCGCATTGAATCCCTTTGATCGCTTCCTCATGCTCACCATTCTCTGGTTGCGCTCGCTCTCTCTGCGTGTGTTGTGTGTGTCTGTCGTGTGCATGCTGCAGGCAATACCGACACAAGACGCATCGATGGCTGCTGGGCATGCCCGACGCCCTGGTCGTCGATACCAAGACGGGCAAGGTCGAGGGAATCCTGGAGGTCAAGTGTCCCTTTACGAAAGACATGAACACGTACGCGAGTCACGCGCTACAAAGACTCCGTTTGAGCGCACGCCCGACATGTATGATGACATTCCAATCTCTCCTCTCCATCAGTGTGGTCCCGCACCAGACGATGTCCGCCATCTACTACCACATGCCGCAAGTGCAGGGCTACATGGAGATCCTGGACGTGGAGTACTGCGATCTAATGAGCTACACCGCTAAGGTACACATACTGCTCGTGCCCTCTCTATCTATCAATCACTGCTGGCTCTGACGGTCCGTCGCGTCGTCCTCTACGTTCAGGGGAGCGTCATATTCAGGATCATGCGTGATCGCAACTACTGGGTGGAGATGCTGCCCGCCTTGGTCGAGTTCTGGACGCACCTACGACGAGATACCCCGCCGCCGGAGAAGCACGCGAATAGCAAGACGATTGAGAAGTGCGTAATCAGCTGCCCGCTCATTTGCTCGGTGTGCTCGTGTGCGAGCAACTCATCACCAACGCAAACCAAACCAGGCTCTCTCTGGAGATGGACTTCACCAACGTGGAGGACGACAGGAAGGAGCGACTACGCACTAGTAAGCTCGACTGATGATGATTTCGCCTGTGCTGGAGGACAACTAGACGTCGCGCCCGCCACCCACAGCCTGACGCCGCACGTATGACGGAGTGCGTCCATGTATAGGGGCTCTATTCACACAATGGGCCGATCGGCGTCCCCTAGACGTCGCTTTCTGTGCAGCAGACACGGCTCTCTCTCTCTCTCTCTCTTTGACTCAAGGTGAGGGCCGCAGTTGGTGAGTGTGTTCAGCTTTCTTTTTTACAGTGCTACGCGGGCAACGCCGTCAAACACAACGTCGGCCGGTCCTTCCATCCACACTCGCTCCACGAACTGGTACCTGTCCTTGCCATCCTCTGTGTGCACACGATTGAGACGCGTGAGAACTAACCACACAAGACAGGCCGCGCGTGCAGTGCGCACAGACGGACATCAGTCGCAAACAAGAGTTGCAAGGACGTACTGTTGGTGTCTGCGTTGGACGAGAAGTCGACGCGGAGGGTGAGGTCTCCGCCGGTGAGGTGAGCGTGGATGGGCTTGGTGGGGTCGACGCGACCGAGCACCGTCGCCACCACAGCGGCAGCCGAGGCGCCGGTGCCGCATGCCAGGGTCTCTCCCACTCCTCTCTCCCACGCCCTGCTCACAAGTGCGTGCCCGCCCGCCGATGCAAGGTCAGCCGACCAGCTACAGCCAGGTACGCGCCACAACTCCCACCGCCAAGGCTAGAACTCACACACGCGTGCGTACCAGTAGTTGAGCTTGTTGGACGGAAGGACCTGCACGAAGCCGACGTTGGTGCCCTGCGGGAAGAGGGAGCGATCCTTTTCCAGGGCTGGGCCGAGAGTGTACAGCGGCACATTATCGGCGTCGTCCACGAACACCACCGTGTGCGGGACCTGCACACGTTCACGCAGGCGAGCGCGATCAATTGACTGGTCTGGCCGTGGGTGGCCTCGCAAGCGGCAGAGGTACGTACGCCGACGATCAACGACGAGAACTGGTACGTGGTGCCTTGGAAGACGTAGTCCTCCTGCAGGACGGGCAGCTCGCCCGCGTCCTTGCTCTGTGGTGCGGCGGTGGCGTCACTCGGCAGGGTACACGGCACGGCGCTGCGGGCAAAGTTGGGCTTCCCCATGTCGACGCGGATGGCCGCGACGTGTGCTCCTCCATCGGTCAGCGTCATGTGCGCCACCATCGTTCCTGCGCGAGTAAGGAAAACAGGTCAGCTCCCGTTCTCTCTCTTTCTGCTGTGTGTCGTGTGTCGTGTGTTGTGTGCGTCGTGTGTGCAGCACGCACCAGCGGGAGTCTCGATGTAGAGTACATTCCTTTCGTCCTTGCCGTCTTCGGTCTTCTTGGTCGCCCAGAGCCACTCGGGCAGCAGCTGCCCTCGGCGCTCCCACACCAGCTTGGCCGCACATCGCAGCGCATTCCCGCACATTGGCGCGGCTGTTTGTCACAGATACTGCGGTGAGTAACTTACTCTCACACACACGCACACACATAGGACCCGTGCGCGCGCATGCGTGTTGGTGCGCAGGTGCGTCGCGCGTACCTGAGCCATCGGGGTTGTACAGCTCGAACCTGCAACGTTGCAAGCAAAACGGGTAAGCCTGCCGACTCGACCAATGCCAACACGCCAACTCACACATTGCACCCGACCAATGCCAACACGCCAGGCAACACACACACTCACACGCACACACACGACGCAGTAACACTGACTGACGGAGCGGTGTCGGGGCAGGTGTGAAGAGAGGACAATTACCGGAAGTGGTGAGCGGGCTTGCCGGGGAGGGACGAGGCCGAGGCGGCAAAGGGCGGCAGGAGGAGCGTCAGCCCGTCGGCGCCCACGCCAAAGCGCCGCGTGCATAGGGTCTTGGTGATGTGGCCCACGCCGCCGGCCCACACGGACCGAACGCGCGAAGCCTCTGGCACGTACGACGGGAAGGTGTGCGCGGTGGCGGCCAGCGCCGCGAGGAGAGGCGACAGCGGCACCTCCTCGGCCGGGGCTGAGGCGTCCTCCGGCGGAGACGACCGATAGGATTTGGAGTGTTGGAGCGGCTCGGCGACCATGACAAAGTCGTTGCCCAGCCCGTGCATCTTCACGATGGGCACGTCCACAGCATCCTCCTTGCTTCTTGCTGCTCCTTGTCGTGTGTTCATTCTCAAGCTCTTGTGTGTTGTGTGTGTTGTGTTGTGTCGTGTTGTTGTTGTGTTGTGTTGTTGTGCAGTGTGAGAAGGCAGAGTCCTGAGTTCATGAGGTGGAGATAGAGCGC
>CDFA01021795.1:7731-18091 GCA_000826305.1 Acanthamoeba healyi | reverse complement strand
ACAAGCACCAACACAGAGAGATACAAGAAGGCGCTGCAGCAAGGCAGGTCTGTACAACGCAGAGACTTTATGGTTCATCGTCATGGTGGTGATCGTGGTGAAGAAGAAATTGGTAGGGATAGTAACTACTGGTAGTAGGCAGAGTGTGGATAGCCGTAAGCGGGAGTGGGAGCGGTGACGGGCATGGCGGAGGACGAGTGGTGCGGTGGGAGGTGGGCTGGCGACATGGTGGTCGGTGGGCCATTCATGGAGTACGCAGAGCTGCCACCAACGCCACCGAGAGTCGAGGAGGTAGGGTGAGGCTGCTGATGGTGAGGTACGCCATACGAGGAGGATTGGGAGGGGTGTTGGTAAGCGGAGTAGGACGCCGATGGTTGCTGAGAGAGCGAGGTAGAGGAGGTGGGATGGATGAAGGGAGAAGAGGGCACGGGCGAGTAGCTATTGTTGCTCTCTGACGTGGAGGTGTAGGGCGAGACAGAGGAGTACCCGCCCTGGTGATGTGCAACACTGGCGGAATACGCCTGCTGGCTGGCAGCTCCAGCAGCGGTGAGCCGGTGTTCTCTCTCCCGCTCTGATCGTACCTCCTGCTGGAGATCGGCACACTGTTCTCGCAGTATCAAAATTGTGTCTTCGGTGTTCACCCCTGCATAAGCGCCACCAGCAAGGTTAACGCTCTACACAGTATCGCATGTCAACATAAGCGACGAGAGTGTACCACTCATTTCAGCCTGTAGCAGAGATACGAAGCGCTTGGTGGCAGCCTCGGCCTTAGCATTGATTGCGCCGCATCGGCTCAGGTTGGCCGTTTCCCATTCCTCCGCATTGAAGGCAGGCACGGGTGATTCGAGCGCGCTGGCGACGAGCGCGAGCCTCTTGAATGCATCGCCTCTCGTCGCAAACGAACCGTGCAGATCTAGTGCGATATGACAAGCAACGCCGTTAAGACGACGCACAAGGCCATCAAACAATCAGTCGCGGGAACGAATGCTTGCCTGAGGTGGATTGCGACTGCTGCTGCTGTTGCTGCGAGTAAGGCGGGCGCTGTTGCTGCGCAGCCTGTTGTTCTCTAAACTCGCGTTCCTTTTGTTCCCACGTGGGCACCGTATAGGGCTCTCGCTTCACGTGTGATGTAGAAAGGCTCAGCGGAGCCCCTGTGTACGTGGATGACGACGACGAGGAAACACTAGATGGCGGCACAGCGTGCATGCCACTGGGAGATGGCAGTCCTGACGACGACGGCGTGTGTGGCGCCGCTGAGCGGGAGTAGGGCGACGCAGCAGGGTAGGAGGGTGATGGAGAGGAGGAGACGATAGATGAAGGTTGGTAGAGCGATGCAGAAGAAGGCGTGGATGCCGCTGGTGGAGGTGCCGACCCCAGAGAGTAAGGCGACGCAGACCCCGGCATGGAGTAAGCCGCAGGCGATGGCGACCCTGCTCGGTAGCCGGCTGCAGCGCCATACGGCCTGTACAGGCGCGTGCACAACACACGGGACAGCGTCAGGACGTGGCACGCGAACGTACCCAATGCGTGCTGTAAAATTCTTGCATTTGTGGTTAATGAGGGGGGCGAGAGAAACGTACATGTACGCGGACGCTTCGGCTGCGGTTGAGACCTGGTGGCTGCCACCATAAATCATTCCGCCACCGCTACCACCAGAGGCCACGGTGGATGCTGGAGGCACGCTGCTCCCCACACCACCGCCCACGTAGCTAAACTGCCCGCCCCCCGCTGGTCGCTGCTGTGACATTGTTCCGAGTGATGGCGGATTGTGCCCCCCAGCACTTCTCTGTGGCTGCATCTCGAAGTCACACTCTCTCGATCTTCGGTTCGAACGGTTCGCCACAGGGCCGTCCGCGATCGCACCCTGGTTGGCCTCTTGGGGATCAAAAATGTCTTATCTGATCGTTAACGACAAATGCAAAAGGGAAAATTTTCAGGAAAACAAGTAAAATTTGCTGGCGGCGCTGTCATCTTTGCGGTTGTTGCGACGAGGGCAATGTACTACTGGTCGTTGGCGCAAGGCGGAGATGGAGAAGCCAGAGGTGGTCGCGTTGATCGTGCTAAATGAATCGGACGACGAGGAGGAGGATGTGATGCAGATTCGCACCATAGACGATGGCGCTCCGCGTAATGCCAGAGATGCTGTGGCATGTTCGCTAACGACGCGGCCATTCGAGGGGCGGGATCGGCCGACAGTCGACCTCGATGCGTTGGCCACTCAGCAAGAGATGGACAGCAGCCGGGATGAGGAGGACTTTAGCTCCTGGCCATTTCGTTACCGCAACAAGCCCGCCGCCGCTTCGCCCTCTGCCCGGGCCGCCGCCGCGGCCGAGGCGCGCATGGCCGGCAACTTCCTGGCCCTCGACGAAGAGAATCTGCTGTCTGACCTGTTCGGCAGCGAGAACGGAGATGCCAAGAATCACTCCAAGAACAGGATCGCGCAGAGGAAGAAGCAGAGGGAGCTCGAGGAAGAGACTTCGGTCGAGCAGCCAGCGCGGAAGCTTCGCAAGATGCGAAGCCGGGAGCGTGGCGTGGCCCACCCCAAGCTCAAGCCGCTCGAGATCATTGGCGGGAAGGTCAAGACGGCTGTCAAGGCACCAACATCGCCTGCCGACGCCCACGACTCGTTGGAGGACAGCGTGGAGGACGTGGACGGAGAGGAGTGCCCTCTATGTGGGCAACGATTCAGCGTAGACGTCTTGCAGGCTCACGTAGAAGCCGAGCTCGAGCAAGGGAATCTCTCTTCTGCCACTACCACCACCACCAGCAGCAGCAGCAGCAGCAGCAGCAGCACAGGCAACAACGACCAAGCAGGAGGCGCAAGACCGCTCCTCGCACGAAGTCGAAGCGGCGCCGGCGCGGGTGTCGAAGTGGTGGTACTGGACGATGACAACGATGGAGAGGAGGAGGAGATAGAGAGCAGCGGGGAGACGGCCGAGTGTCCGTTCTGTCAGCGGCGCTTTCGGCAAGGCGTGGAGCTCGAGGAGCACGTCCAGCACGAGATGGCCGTGCGCGAGCCATGTCGCGGCGGAGTGGCTNGCACGAGCGAGGCTAGGAGACGAAGGCGAAGGCAGAACGAAGGCGCCGGTGACAAGGCCACCCTTGCCCCTGCTGCGCCATAACTCGCGGAAGCTACCCTCCTCCTTTGGTGCTGGCGCCGCTACGGCCGGAACGCTGTCGCCGTACCTCACCAAGCGTGCTCAGACTTGCACGAGATCACCTTCGTCTCCGCCATCGCCATCAGCATCGCCCACGCCGATCGCTCTTGTCCCCAGCACGCAGTCGGCGATGGTGGGCGGAGAGGACCAGCCTGAGGACGAGGACGAGGACAACTACGCCGATGTCACGTTCAACTTTCAGTGTGCACCCGTCCGTTGCTTTGATGCAATCGCGTGCACAAAGCTAATCCTTTCTCCTCTTCGCTATCTTGCGTGTGTGCACACAGGCCTTTGTGGGCGAGCCAGGCGCTGCCCTACGACTACCAGAACCAGTTCGATAGGAAGAAGAAAAAAGCCGCAGGAAGAGGTAAGAAGGCAGCGTATGTTCAGGAGGAGGACCAAGGAGAGGTGGACGAGATCGAAGAAGTTGTTCCACCCACCAAGCGAGGAGCCTACACTAGAGGACGAGGCTCGTCTTCATCGACGGCAAGCGGCAAGAGCTGGCGGGGGGCACGAAGAGGTGGGCGAGGTCGAGTCAAAAGGGGTAGATAGTGTAGTTATTTACGATCACCAAAGTGTACTCTTACCCTCATCACGCATTCTCGCACACACGCGTGGCCAAACCAAAGGGGAGAAGTGTTATTCATTTGATGTACGTAGAGTAAGATTACAAGAGAGAAGGGGATTTGGTGTCCTCCTTTCTTTCAGAGCTGGTTGCCACATTGAGAACAAAAGCGGGCGCCGCTGCTCGCGGTGCCACACTCGGGGCAGAAGCGAGCGCCAGCGCCGCCGCTGCCGCCAGGGCGGGGTGCCGCGTTAACGGGGCCGTCACGCGAAACGTTCGTGGCCCAACCCGGCGCTGCGGCTTGGCGGTGCACCTCGGTGCCTGGACCCGAAGCCGTCGATCCTGTGCTCATCCAAATTACTACTTTCACATCTCGTGAGCTGGAACTGCAAATAGCAACGTACCGGCCCGAACGAAGCCAGGTTGGACGTGACCCGAGGGGGCGAACTTGCCGGCGTCAACTTTGTTAGGCTGGTAGCCGTTGCTGCCTGGACCGGCGGCCTGCACTCGCGTGCCTTGCACACGGGCCGACGGCAGGGCTTTGCCCGGGTCCTGTTTGTTGGGCTGATACGACGAAGAACCGGGGCCAGCTGACTGTGCGCGCATTGTGTGGGTGGGAGTAAAGTTGCTTGTGTGCCCGTTTGGCCCGTTTTTGCGCAACCAAACCGGCTCAACCAATTTATTTAGATATTGTGGGTTCACAAGGAATTCGAGATATGCCGGATTTGTTTGTGTAAAGCAAGAAGGCTAGAAGGCACACCAGAACTGTGACTCTGGTTCATCCACCAAACTAGCAGCAATCAACACCAATCTCTCAAAAAAACCTGCCTTTTGCACAACCAAGTGTTCATGAAAGAGATGCTGCCATTTTTTAATTCTCTTGGTTTTTGTGGCTGTTTTTAAAAGATCAGACATTTACAAAATTTATTTGCAATATTATATCATTGTAGCTGATCAAATAAAGAGATATATAGGGGTTATGTGGACTTAGTGCCTGAAGTTCAACAGATGAATTCCACATTTTTTTGGCTGCAAATTTAAAATAGGAATAATGTACATTCATTCAAATATTTGTGAATACATATGAGCACAGCGATTATCTTGTGCTCCTCTTTGCCTCTCCTTTCTTTACACAGTTGGCGCGCTACTTGGCGCGGCCTCTAGTTGCATCCCTGCAAGATGTTGTCGATCCACTCCTCGCCCTTGTTGGTGGATAATATATCCTCCACACCGCTGGCGCTGCTGCACCACATCATCTGTGCTTCCTGAGGAGGAGATGGAGATAAAGGTAAGCAACTGAGTGCATCAAACAAACGAACAGAAGGCGAAAGAAGGGAAGTGCACCTCTTCTCGTCGCTCATTAGCGCCCACGAAGCCGAAGTCGGCGTCAAAAGAGAAGCTCTGGGATGGTGGGAGAAGATAGCCAGTAGCGGTGGCGTAGGGACTGGTCGTGATCGAGAAGAAGGCCTCCACATCCTCGCCTTCCCACACGCCTTGCTCAGCGGCAGCCGCGGCCTCCGCGCCGTAGGCGTCAATGATGTCGTCAAAGGAGCTGGCTCCTGAGTCGATCTCGGGCAGGGGGACGTAGGGAAGGTGCTGGCAGTGATGCTGCGTCGATTGGTCCACGACCTGAAGGATAGGCGGCATCCACTCCGACGCCAGCAAGGCGGGAGGCATCATGGTCACGGGCGAAGAGGTGGGCGACGAAGAGTAGGAGAACGACAGCGTAGGGGAGGACGCCATCTGCTCGTGGTCCTCGGTCATGGAAGGCGACGAGGGGAGGGGTCCGGGGGCGGTGGAGAAGTAGAAGGAAGTGGAGTCCTCACTGACCGGGCTGGGCTCGTAGACCAGGCGGTGATGGTGGCTAGCGGACTGCAGCAGCTGCTGGGGCGAAGAGGTCGGCGAGGACGAAGACACACCGGCGGCTTCGAGCTCTTCCTCGTACTCTTCTTCGTCGAGCGCGTCACTATTGGGCTCGCTCTCCGCCAAGTTCACACGTCGCTGCTCACCCTCGACGATGGGCAGGAGGTTCTTGTACTGGTGCTTGGCCGCGCCGCGAGGCCCTTTCCTGCTTGACTGCACGCCAGGGAAGGCACTGCACGTGGAGGGTGGAATATGTCAGTATCACAGCTGGGGTGGGGCAACAGCTCTGAGAGCTAATTGGCAAGCAATAATGATAAAAATAAAAACAAAATGAATAACAAATCCGCTGGACACGATAAATTTTGGCAGTCGGGATTGGGCGACGCGTAGCCAAACAGAAAATAGGGAAAATGTCCTTGGACACGAAAAAAACTCGCGGAGACGAACATGGTGGTGTCAAGGAGAGTGGGGAGGGAGGCCAGGGAGTGGGAGGGCTGCGTACGTGCGGACGAGCTTGCCAAAGGCAGAGTTGGACGTGGGCTCGACGTTCTCGGCCTTACACATGTCGAGGTACTCCTGAAAGAGAAGGGCCTTGGGCGTGGAGCCGCCAGAGCCAAGGTAGTAGTTCTGCCGCAGCCTGTGTTGAGGGCCACAACAAGGAAAGGAGGTTAGCTCGAGGCCCACAGAAAATGACTGCACCAACGAAGAAGGGACAAGGGTCGAGAGGAAGGAAGTGTCTAACCAGTGGATAACGACGAGTTGCTTCTCCTCAGTGTCCTTCTTAGAGAACTTGACCTGCTTGGGGTTCTCTACCGCGGCGGAGACTGCCTTCCTCTTCATCGTAGTTGGTTGTGTGGTGTGTGTGTGTGGTGCAAGCCGGCTGGGGAGGAAGATAGTTACGCGGTGGCGAAGAAATAGTTGAGGTAGGGGGTGCGTTTGAAAGTGTAGGTCGAGGTGAGAGCAGCTGTTCGGCTTGGGGCGAGGGAAAAGGCCAGGTGGAGACCGGACGTTCGCAGTCTGGCTTTTTGTTTTCTCCTGTCGTCAAAGCCGTTCATCGCGACCAACCAGGTAGCAGCAAGTCGACTCGCTCCGCCCAATGACGCGGTCGCGTGCTCAAAAACCATTTTGTCTGACTCTCCCGTAACTCTTGTCTGTCGACTCGGTGGAACTGGTGTCGAGGAGACGCACACCAAACCGTGACCACCTTGCAACTTCACGAACAGAGGTCGGTGTCCCGAGTCCCCCGAGAACCAGCACGCACCAAGAGCGATGCGTCGGTTAACGTAGCTACTGTGTGCTGGCTGGCCGGCGCACGGATACCGGTCACCAAAGCGATAGGAGTTGATGGCATTGGCTGAACCGGTAGGTAGGTCTACAGAAACCCAAGTAGCGAAGGTCACGGCAACGCACCACCGTCGTCCCCTTGACCTCGCATCCCGCGAGTGTACGCTTTTTACCCCACCCGCGCCATACACCCCACACAGCTTCGCGGTTGTGCGTGGCGCGACGCAAGGCCTTGCGGCAAACCCGCCGCAAATATCAGACATACCTCATAAACCCGACGCATGTCAACGGCCAACACAACCACAGCCTCGCGTCACGTCATACCAGGAGATCAGAGATTCAGTCGACGAATAATTTCTCGGCATTAGCCAGATTCCGCGTTGCTCAAACACATCATTGGTTCACGAGACCAACCAATGGTGGCCGGGTGGGTGCCTCCTCGTGGGGCCAATCGGAGATGTTTGCCCTCTTAACACCCACACTTCTTGCCGACATTCCGCACATGCCCACCTAACATGGTAAGAGATGATTGGTGCCACGTCATCTTGCTGGGAGTTTTCGATCCAGGAGTTGGGGAGATACGGAAACAGCTACGAAAGTGTCGACGCTTACGAGAAAATAAACGTCCGCATTAATTCATACTTCATTTTTTGTCGGCAGGTAACGGTTTGGGCCTTGGGCATAAAACGTCCACCGCCTCCTCCTTGGTCTTCTTTGTCACCAAACCGAACCCAGACAGCTGAGTCGTTTGCACCGGTGTAGTAGAGACCACCCCCACACACACTTCCACGCGTCCAACCAACCCGTCGTCTCTCTCCATCGCTCTGCTCGCCACCAACCCCATCACCCTCCCCGAATTCTATTTATTTATTACACACATACCCAACCATGAGGATCTGCGTTGCCGACGGTGAGAGGGAACAGCACAAGCAGTTGATGGACAACCTGGAGCGACGACTTCACGCGAACCACATTGTGTTCTGGTACGACGAACTTGTCACCCAGTGATCTTCTTCCACCACATGACCCTAACCTTGGCACTTTCTCTCTCTCTCTCTCAGGCTCCGTGAGAACTACATGGTCGGCTCGTCTGGTTCGCTGAGCAAGCGTAGCGTTTACAACCACTACCTTAACGTTACGAAGCAGGTGACCAAGAAGCCCCTCATCTCGCCCACGGTAGCGTCCACACACACTTAACCACCCACACTGCTAGACCCTCTTTTGTGCTGTTTGTCTCATACGAACCCTCTCCTGTGTGCTTGCTGTGCAGTTCTTTGGCAAGTTGGTCAAGCGGGCCTTCCCCTCCATCAAGTGCAACCGCAAGGGACCTCGCGGCCACACCAAGCAGGTACGTTGACGCCGGACAATTTTGCTCTGTGCGGCGGAAATATTCCGGTGACCCCACAATGCTGACGACTTGTATGACATGTCGTTCATAATTGCGCAGCACTACACCCACCTCCAGCGTATCTCGATGAACCAGGAGGAGGAACGTGCGTTCCCGACCGGTGACGAAATCGGACTGCTGCCCGACTCGCCAAGCGACCTTTCCGACGGTTTCATGAGCTCGCCCTGCAGCCCTGAGTCAGCCTCCAAGGTCTTCCTCTCGAGCGGCAGCACCGGTTCGCTTTCGTTCGGCGAGAACGAGGAGATGACCTACCTCTCGTGCCTCTTGCCTGGAAGCAACGGCTCAGCGACCATGATGAACCCGCAACAGCAGCAGCCTCAGACCCTGGCTGTTCACATGGCCCCCGCCTCGCCCGGTGGCACTTCGTCCCGCTCGACCTCGCCGACCTCGTGGATGTTCCTCTCCAACCCGGCACAGTCGCCCGAGATGCTGGCCGACCAGCAGCCCGGCATGGAGCTTCCCGTGCACCCGGGCAGCGCGTCACTGTCGCACAGCGCCGTGTCGTCGCCCTCGTCGTCCGGTTGTCTGTACTGCGACCAGTGCCAGCAGGCCAGCAAGGGTGTCCAGCCTACTCTCCATGTCGTCCCCAACATGCCCGCCGTCGATGACGCCGCCTTTATCAAGCAGGAGCCCCTCACTTGGCTGCCTGAGGAGATGACCAGCCCCGTTTGCGTGTCCTCGTCCGAGTCGTACGGCATGCCGTCTTCCTCGTCGTGTGGTTCCTACGCCGCGTATCCCGCGTCGAGCGGCCTCGAGCAGCTCCCGCTCTACGTGACGATGCCTGGTCTCACCGGTCCTTCGTCGCCTCCCTCGGTCGAGATAGCCTTGCCGCTCGAGGACGACTGGACCGCTTTCCTCATGGACAACTAAGCGTCGTGCTCCGTCCTCACGGTCAGCTTTGCTCGGCGATCAACTCACTCGACGCTGCGCGGCCCGACTCGACCCGACCCGACACTTCCCATTCACCTATTCTCTCCAGCTACCTTCGTCCACCTCTGGGTCAACGTCTGCGATAGCCCGTTCGAATCATCGTTCGTCATCGCTTCCGACAGCTCGAGGGCAGGGAGTGGGACCATCCCACCCCTCCGACCTGTACACACGACGACAGCTATTATTTATATCTCTCCTCTCTCATCATCATCATCCTCCGTATTCTTCCTCCTCTATTCATTAGTTATTTATTGTGGAGACTACCGACGACGCTCGAGGAACCTACACCTGGACGGCAAGCACACTCGCGAACTGACTGGAACCTACGGCCACCGTCGACATAAGCCCAACGACTCAACGTCTCGCCTTTCGCTCTCCCGACCTTTGGTCAACTACTTCGACCACCGTCGGCTGCCAGCGTCTGCGCGGACATTCGTTCGGCGACTCTCGATCGTGCCCGTGTCTCCGTCGTTCTTGCGACTGCCGCCCACTCCAGGAACTCGGTCAGCCGTCATCAAGGCAGGCTGGGTGTACATAACCTTCGGTTCCTCGCGTCTCGGCTCTCCGCACCCCCGTACGCGTCCCACATGGGACTCGTCCAACCACAACCTCGCATAAGTTATTTATTTATTGTTGGAGTTGAGGCTTGAAGCGGCTCCGCACCTCTGTGCGACCCTTCGCCTCCTCCCGCACCCTTGTTGTACCAACCACCCCCCAAACAAAGTGAGCAAAAGAAATAAACCTTTCGCCTCGCTAACACCACGTGCAAGACCTCTAATCAGCGCAAGAGCGCGTGTATTCTTCCTTTTCTACTGTGCGACTATGCACATTTCCCATTTTGCGAGCGTGGAAGGGCATCACTTCGCTGCACAGAGCTGGAAAGAAAACAAAGCAAGAGTTTGGCGATGTCATCAGCAAGCCGCATCGCGCAGTTCAAGGCCGCTTTGGGCAAGAAGGTGTACGCTGACGAGGAGGCGAACGATGAATGTCATCGGCCGGAAACGCCGACCGAGGGCCAGGGACAGCCGAGGAAGAGGAAACCGCAAGCGGCCTCGCCAGGGAAGAAACAGCCACTTCGCAAGGTAAGAAGTAAGGGGAACGACAGCGAAGAGCTCGCCCGGACAAAGGCCCTCAAACGATTCGAGTACAAGC
>CDFA01021794.1:19521-46589 GCA_000826305.1 Acanthamoeba healyi | reverse complement strand
CCGTTGCGGGCCGTTCTAGGACGGTTTTTCTGACGCGGTAGTACAAAAGGACGCAATTAGTTCCTGGTCCGAGCGCGAGGCGAGCAACTGCAGGACGACCCAGCCCGGGCGAGCATCGACCTGCGCAGGTTATCATCGGGAGCAGGAGGTGATAGATGATCTTGCCGTTAGCGGATGGCAAGCGGGAAGAGGAGAGGGGATGCACGCACGGTGAGGTAGTCTTTGTCTTGTGGTCGCTGCAAGAGGGTGTGAGCGCTGAACAGCACTGACGTCACTAGCCGAGCCTTTACCAGGCACGGAAGCAACTGCATCTCCGTGTCGGACAAAGGGCGCACCTCGCTGTAGCCTTCAACGACACATCTGCCCACCTCGAGAACTCCTTTGTCCACTTCGGTAACCGCTTCATTCTTGCGGATCTTGTCGATCATCGCGTAGGCCATCAGGATGGCCAGTTCGTTGACAAGATTGGTGTGGGAGACATCGCCAAAGTCAATGAACGCCTTCACTTCGTTGTGCTTCTCGTCCACGATGATGTTGAGCGCGTTACCGTCACACTGCAGCAGCAGCAGCGTATGGGTGGGATTCCAACTCATACTCAAAAATGATGAAGAATGAGTAACTTACGTGGATAACGCCAGAGGGAATGGAGCCAAGAAGCGGAAGGACCTCCTTCTCGAATTGATCAAACACGTCTTCAACCAGCTCTGCATGGGGGGTAGAGGCAAAGCGATAGAGTCACGTGTGAGTAGTGGTTTATATCTGTATATGGTGGGGAAATGGACGAACTGATTTGGGAGGCGGCAGCGTTGGCCTTTGTTAAAGACGGCAGGTACTGCTTCATGTTCATGAGGTTCTTGATGTCCCATGCGTAATCGGTGCGTACAAAGGGATGACTGAACCCTGCCCATGCCTGTAGGCGCGTTAGCGCGCTACACAACAGATGATCAAATGGCATGTGATACCAGGTCAAGCTTGGCTCCAAACGCTCCCACAGATCGATAGAGCTGTGCAGAGGGGGCAGCGTGAAGAAGGATATTGCCCTCGATGTACTTCAGCAGCCGCACGTAGGACTGCTCTTTACCGCCATCTGCCCTCTTCACTGCCACACATTTAAGAATGGGCGGATCAGGTAAAGCATCTCGGAGCGATGGCCAAGGAGTTCCTCATACATGTGACCTGAGGAATGAGCGAGCCTGACACTGACGGAACAGCAGCCGGGGCGCACAGGCCTTTACTCACCAGCCACTCCATGCTCTGGTTCTGCATGTCCAAAAACCCTGCACGACAGCACACCATCAGCTCGGCACAGAGGGATGAACGCGCGTTTGTTGTACCATGGCTCTCGCCAAAGTGGGAGAACTTGAGCGTGTACTTGCAGCCGTCGCCCGTCCTCACGCAGAAGTTCTGCTCGCGCACGGAAACCGCGCCAATAAGCAGTGCACTGAGGTGCTTGGGTTTTGGGGGGGGTACGGCGTCATCATAGCCCGGCAGTGCCTCCACGCTCTCCACGGTCACGCCGTAGAGCTGGCCGCACAACGCGCTGGCTTCCTCGACGCTCAACTCAGGCTTCCAGCTCATCTTTTCCTGTAATGGTGCCCGAGTCTCTGTTTTCCCAAATTACGTCTTCTTTTCCTTCATTTTCTCGTCAGTTCGCGAAGCGAACAAAGAAAGGACAAGGATGAGGCACGCTAGGGCTGCCTCAGCCGCGATGGGCAGATCCGGGCAGCGGAACGTCTTGGCGCAGGCCAACGCAACCTGCAGGAAATCTTTCATCCTTAAAATGCGAACTCCTGCTGCGTGCCGCCTCCCATCTCCTCGCGCACTGCCCCTTGGTCTCACTGCACACGGGCGATCCTTCCTCCGATCCTTTGCAACGGATCCACAGCGTGCTGGTATGCGTACCCACTTTTAAAGTAAATTTATTTTAATTATTTATTGTAGATCGAATAAACCTATAACTCTTTAAATGAATAAATAAATGGCAGGAACGCCGGGCAATTCCGCTGCAGCCTTGCCGCCGTTCATGACGCGGCGTCTGGAACTGTGGCGGGACGAGTGGGAACGCCAGCAAGCCGCGAAGGAAGCGCAGACGGCCGCCGGTGAACGTATGATCACGGTCACCTTACCTGATGGTCGAACCATCGATTCCTCTTCCTCTTCTACGCCGCTTCAGATAGCTACGGGTACCGCACTTCATTAGGCAGGACGCGCGCTCGATCAAGTGTGCGTGCTCACCTTCAGTTTGACCGCGGCAGGCATATCCGAGGGTTTGGCTCGCGAGGTGGTGGCGGCGCGTGTGAATGGCGAACTGTGGGATGCATCTCGGCCACTCGAACGCGACTGTCGTCTTGAACTACTCAAGGTAACCTTTACCTGAGCGAGGTTCCGTTTCACGAGGCTGTGCATGCCCATCATCTTACCTGCACATCAGTTTGATTCTCCTGAGGGAGCCGCAGTGTTCTGGCACTCCTCCTCGCATCTTTTAGGTCTGGCCATCGAGCGGGAGTACTCCCCTGCCCCCGCCGAGCGTCCTGCATCCACCGTTAAGGTTCAGCTCTGCGACGGGCCGGCCCTCTCTGCCGAAAAGGGCGGCCTTGGTACCCCACCTCAATTGTCAATCTGCGTGTTTTGGGCGTCACTCACTTCACCCGATCACACGCGGACGATCGTCACGCCTAGGCGGTTTCTTTTACGAGTTCTTCCTTCAACCGGGAGAGGGCGTAACGGGAGCGTCCACGGACGACTTTGCCGGGCTGGAGAAGAAGGTGGAGGCCTTTGCCAAGGAAAAGAGACAGTTTGAGCGAATGACTGTATCACGCGACTTTGCCCTCCAGATGTTTGCCTACAATGACTTTAAGCGGTATGGTCCCTCAGGGATGGGGGTGGCTTTCTTGAAGGTGCTAGCTTACCCCGATCGTGGCTACGCAATATACGTAGCGAAATCATCGAGGCCATTCCCCCAAACGAAGAGCTGACGCTCTACAAGTGTGGCGAGTTCATTGATTTGTGCCGAGGTCCTCACATACCCCACACGGTAACCATCTTCCTTAAGACGCAAACACTTGAGGACTGTAGTTGTGGCCTCAAGTGTTGCTGATCAGCGTCTTTGTGCCGATGATCAGGGCCTCGTAAAAGGATTCAAGTTGGTGAAGGTGTCGGGTGCATATTGGAAAGGAGATTCAACGCGACCTCTCCTACAACGGGTGTACGGTATCGCCTTCCCCAAGAAAGAGCTTCTCAAGGAATGGTTGACGCTCCAGGTACGTCACGGATTCCATTGCCATCCGTCCGTCTGCTTGATAGTGAAAGGACTCATTTGTTTTAAAACGGCATCTGCTCAATAGGAAGAAGCAGCGAAGCGGGACCACCGGTTGATTGGCAAAAAGCAGGGTTTGTTCATGTTCCACCAGTGGAGTCCCGGCAATGCCTTCTTCTTGCCTCCTGGTGCAAAGATCTACAACAAGTACACGCATGATGGTGCTTTGTCTCTTTGTGAAATCAAGTGCTCACTGCCTGTTGCCGTCGGCCACAGATTGATGAACTTCATTCGCGATGAGTACCGCGTGAGAGGCTATCAGGAAGTCATCACGCCGCTAGTGTTCAACAAGGAGCTCTGGGAGACCTCAGGCCACTGGCAAAACTACAAGGACGACATGTTTGCTGTTACCGGCGCATCTCACGCGCACACTCACGATGCACATGCGGGTGAAGGCCATTCCTGTGCTCACCACGCTCACTCCTCGTTAACTGACAAGGAAGAGGTGCGCGCACCATCTGCAATCGGAGAGCGTCTTGTTAACACTCACGCACTCTCCCTCGCAGGTGATGGGGCTCAAACCGATGAACTGCCCCGCGCATTGTTTGATCTTCTCTGGTGGACACTACTCCTACAGAGATCTACCACTGCGGCTCGCTGATTTCGGCGTCCTTCATCGCAACGAGCTGTCTGGTGCTCTCACAGGTGCGGTCGGCCGTCCGGCAAAGACTCCCTTTGTTCGCTTCGCTTCGTTCTTTCTCATGCTTTCTTTCTTGGGACCTATTGGCAGGTCTCACTCGCGTCCGACGGTTCCAGCAAGACGATGCCCACATCTTCTGCGCCGAGGACCAAATAGAGAACGAGATCGGCGGATGTCTCGACTTTCTACGAAAGGTAGGGGGGCGTCTCGGACCTCATGTCGCATCTGGTGGTGATTGGTCTGCTTCTCATCTTTGGGCCAACTATCAGGTGTACTCCATCTTCGGCTTCGAATTCGCTGTTCAGCTGTCAACACGACCAGAAAAGTACCTTGGCGAGATCGCTCTGTGGGACAAGGTACGCGATCTGTTGAGAGGATACACCCAATACGCTCTCGCTCACTCACGCGTCGAACGCAACCAGGCCGAGAATGCACTGAAACAGTCGCTCTCGCGGTTCGGGCACGCATGGACCATCAAGGAGGGAGACGGCGCTTTCTACGGCCCAAAGATCGACATCGAAGTCACCGACGCGCTCAAGCGCAAGCATCAGGTACGTTGTCTCTTCTTTCATTTTATCTTGTGTCCTCGCCAGAGGCCTCATATGCTTGTTGTCCCTCTCCAGTGCGCCACGATTCAGCTCGACTTTCAACTCCCTCTTCGCTTTGGACTCAAGTTCCAGGGCCTCGATGATGCCTACCACACGCCGGTCATGATCCATCGAGCCATCTTTGGTTCCGTCGAAAGGTGTGAGCCCCTTCCTCACACGCTTGCGCTAGTGCACACCCCCACACGCTATAACATCGCTGTGCGCGTAGAATGATGGCGATCCTGTTGGAGCACACCTCAGGCAAGTGGCCCTTCTGGCTGTCACCTCGACAGAGCGTCATTCTGCCGGTCACTGATGATCACTACGACTACGCCAAGCAGGTCCACGCTCAGCTGCAAAAGCAGAGGTTCGTGTGCAACCAATCTGTGTCCGCCCCTGATTGCCTGATCGTGGATTGGCGTGCCGGTGCGCCAGTGAGGCTGACGTAGTTATGCGGCCTTTGTACAGGGAAGACAAGTACAACGAGTTCTTTGTCGATTTGGATGGCAGGACAAAGCTGACGCTGCCCAAGAGGATCAAGGAGGCACAGGAGAAGCAGTACAACTACATCCTCGTCGTTGGCGAGCGGGAGCGAACCGAGGGCACTGTGAGCGTGCGCACCCGCGACGGCGTCATCCACGGCGCCAAGACCCCCGCTGACCTGCTCGCCGAGTGGCAGCAACTCCTCACCTCCTTCCAATGAACCGTTCGCGTGCGCTTTTGCGTGGGCGTGTTGGGCGTTGTGCCACCTATCCGATTCTTCACATTCCGCATTTTCACGGGTCAACAAACACGCGTAAGGCAGGATATGTGAGGAATGAGAATTCTCGGACAACAGGAGAAAGCCGGTGGGGAGACAGCGTGGAGTTATCGGTTCGTGTTGGCCTGGTGGTCGGCGTTCGTGTTTTGACGCCAGCATCTTTTGTGCGAGCCACTACGCAAGAAATGGAGGATACGCGGCGAGGAGGCTACGAAACACTGGAACCCGCGCGCGCGAGCGGGGGCAAGCGCCATGTCGTCAACGCCCTCATCCTGAGTGTTTCATTTTTCTTCATCTTCTTTGCCTACTCGTACGCATTACCCTCCTCTCCTGAAACTATCTGCAACCTGAGAGATTTGAAGCTGCAAATGGTAGTGTCGCGATTTTATGAAAATCAATTGGAAATTATTTATTTGTCAATCAATTGGGAAAAAGGCTCGGAACGCTCCTCCGTGACCTTCGGGTGTTCCCGGTTGGCCGTTTTCGCTGGTTGTGTTGCTCCTTGTGTGGCCTTGCGCTGCTGGCCATTGAACGCCATTCACAGCGACCACCTTGCGTGCCAAGTACTTGGTCACACTCACTCAACTCGCTCGCTGCTCCCCAACCATGCAGGACCACGCAAAACCTAGAGTCGAGCTTGATCCCCGGCAAGATGGGGTGCGCTTTCCCACCTTGACCTTCTTGCATAGCCTGGCTTCGTCTCATCGATCTTCTCTTCGTTCTTTTGAGCATAGATACTGGTCGCTTGCTGCGCTCTACGCCTCGTTCTGCCTTTCGTCTCTCTTCTTCGCCTCGCCCGTGCGTGCTCCTCGGCTTGCCTGCTCTTGGCCTTCTCGCTCGTTCATGCGATACAGTGCTGTGTGGTTGAAGCTAGTGCGTGCTCTTTGGGCGTGCGTAACTTATCGTCCAGATCGCGAACATGCTCCCACCACGCTTCGCCCTTTTGGTGGGCGGTGCGGCCTACATTCCCCTCACCGCCGCTAACCTCTATCCTCGCTGGGGTAAGCAACTCGTCAACCACCCGCTTGGGAACCTTGCACCTTTAGCAAAGGTGAACTTCACTGATCTCTTCTTCCTCCTGTTCTGCGCAGCAACGTTGATTCCTGCTGCTGTGATCCTTGGTTGTGGCGCTGGCGTCCTCTGGACTGCTCAGGGTAACCCCAACACCCTCTCAGGCGACCTTTCGAAGCCTTTCCTCCTCACACTTAGCTCTCTGCAGGATCGTACCTCACCGCGGCTGCCTCGAACTATGCTCGTTCGCGCAATCAGGAGCCCAAGTCGGCCATGGGCCTCTTCACCGGGATCTTCTTTTGTATCTTCCAGGTTCACTTTCGCTTTCAGCACATCGCTCTCCTGTTGTCCCACGTCGCCTCACCGCGTTTCTCTTCCCCCCTCCCCGTGTTGCTCCAGTTGACTCAAGTGGTGGGCAACCTGGTGGCCGGTTGCATCTTTATGTTCGGCGGTAGTGATCAGGATCAAGCTCGGTACCGCACACTCCATTCTCTTGCTCACTGCGCGTGTGGATGCGTCCTCATATTAGCCCTCGACAGCGACATTCTCTTCTACGTCTTCCTGGGTGTGGCGGCCGGTGGTGTGTTGCTATTCCTTACACTGGGCAACGAGGTCACGGAGAAGGAGAGGAGACTCGACGCCAATGAACGCCTACTCGAAAGGCAAGGCGGTAAGCCGCCTAACAACGTGCTTGTTGATTTTCATCTAGAATCGTCATGGTTTTGACTTCCAACGTCGTGTAGTTAACGCTGAAGTGGCTCCGCGCACGGGCAGCGCCTGGGCGGGATTCGGCAACACGCTGGACGTGCTGCGGCTGCTGAAGGATCCCCGCATGCTCCTCATGGTAAGAAGTGTGTGATACGCATCACCACGTAACATCACGTAACTTATTAAGAGGGTCACGTGATTCCTCGTACAAGGTGCCCGTATGCATTTACTCGGGCATGGAGCAGAGCTTCGTGCCGGGCGACTTCAACGCTGATATTGTTAAACAGGCCAGGGGTCTCGAGTGGATCGGTACGCCCACCACTCTCGTTTACTACCATGACTTGTCTCATGAGCCATGGAATTGCCAGGTTTCGTGATGGCGGTCTACGGCGCGTTTGACGCGACGGCCAGCGTGCTGCTTGGTCGTATGGCGGACGTGGTTGGCAAGCGGCTGTACCTAATTGTGGGATTCATCGCGCACTTCTCGTTCATCGCGTTCTACCTCACTTTCCTTAACATCTCCAACGTCGAAACACTGCACGACGACTACTGGATCCTGTTCCTCAGCGCGGCTGTGCTGGGCGTCGCTGATGCCTGCTGGAACACCTTCCCCCCGCTCATGATGTCCGTCTTCTTCGCCGACAACGCCGGTACGTCTTCCCACCCCACATGTGCACGCGCGTAAGAGTCTAACCAACGTCTCCTGTGAACACTTGGTGCATGCAGAGCCGGCCTTTGGAAACCTTAAGTTTTGGCAAAGCATCGGTGCGATCTGCCCGTTCGTGTGGGGACCGCTTCTGTCCTTCCAAGTCAAGCTCATCGTTTTGGGAAGCACCCTCTGCCTCGCCACGCTCTCCGTTCTCATTCTCGACCTCAAGGTAGTCCTCCATGTAGTGTGCCATTTGGCGTGTGGGCTCACCGCAGCGTGTTACCCTCACATACAGGTGGCTTCGATTTCGGACACCAGCGACAGCAGCTCCAAGAAGGAGCAGGAAGAGGAAGAGGACAGCTAAAGCTTGCGTTCCACGAGCGGCTATGTCCGCAAAGATTACAACACCGTCCTCATCATCCTCCTCGTCGTCTGTACAGCTGCTCTCTCTCTCTCTCTCGCCCTCTGAATGCTCGAGCCGCTAAAAGGATAGAACAAGCATGGCCATCGCGCACAGGCTCACGCTGATCGCTACCACAAGCGTGATGTAGTTGTGTCGGCCCTGGATCTCGTGGAAGACAAAGACCGACCACAACGACGCGATTACGCCCGGTCCCACGGTCGTGATGGGCATCGTAATCACCATGCCCAGTCCTGGCGTCGCCAGGAAGAAGCACAACTGGGCTGCACGCAGTAAGGGATTCACGGTACATACCAGTGTGATGAGTGAGTGCGCCTGGTGAATGGGTAGTCTTGCGCAACGATGTGCGGGTGTGTTCGTACCAAATGACCACATGACGCCAGAGACCAGGGCGGGAAGGGTGACCTGCGGGTAGACCTGGGGGTTGTTGCGCGTCAGCACGCCGTAGATGAAGAAGTAAACCGTGCTGGTCATGAAGACTCCCGAGATGTGACTGTATAACTGCACGCCGCACACACATCTGTAAGGAAGAGGACTCTAGACAAAGTAACACTGTTGTGTGCGTACATAATAGATGGCCTGTCGCGGTAGGTCTGGGCGGTTGTCAATGAGCCACTGCGTCGGGTTGAAAGCCACGCCATAAAGCACGCCCGCAACCAGCGCCATCACCACGCCCTGCACACACCATTACATTCGGCAACGAGACTGAGTGATGGCAATCTACGCCAGCGAGCCAGACAAGGGTGCGTACGAGGATGCGCTTCTGGAGTGGGGGCATGGTGTCGAGGTGAAAGAGGGTGATGGGCATGCAATGCTTCTGCCTGGCGTCAGCCGGGCCTAGCGACAGGGAATCCAGATCGAAGTAGTGCATCATCACATGTCGCAGGTCTTCGTGGTCCTCCATGTTCACAAAGTCAAGGAAGCTGCGGCCCAAGGTGGGCTTACGCTTGATGTCGCTTCGTTGGTTGCTGGTCTCCTCGCCGTCGTCGTCAGAGTCCTCACGGAGCATCAGGCCAAAGTTGGTCACCTCGCTCTCTTCACGCCTATGCCTGGTAGGTAGGCGTTCGACGTGAGATCCATGTGATCTCTGTGGTGGCGGCCCATGTCCTTTGCCTGGTAGCAGAGGCAGAACCTCCTCCACGTCCGGCATCTCTCCCGCAAGTTGATACTTCCGGTCAGTTTTGTCGGTGTTGGGTTTGATCAGCACATAGCACACGCCTGCGACGCCACACGGCACTTCATCAGCACGCAATCTCGTCCTTGCAAGAGCCAGCGCGACGTACCGCCGAGTACCGCGGTGGCCACGCCAAGGTAGTTGAGCCATGGCACTGACACACTCTGCTCGTGCAACCCGAACAGACCAAACCTGCTCGATGCCCAGCCGGTCACCTGGGAACGCCTTCCTAGTAAGCAACAACAGCGACAACACACTCACACTCGTTGTATCAACCGACCGCGTACCAGGCGAGACGTTCCCCACAGAAGCATGCCCAGACCCAGCCCGCTAAGCCGCACGATTGGCACGGTCATCAAATTACCTGTGCGCCAACAACCAACAAGCTGAGGGAGTGCTTGTGTTTGGAAGAGAGGAGGGGAGGGGGCGGTACCGGTGGTCCAGAGGAATCCGCCGAGCATGGCGATGGGCTGCAGCGGAGGCGGGTCGAGAAAGAGGTTGAAGACGTGGCCGGCCAGCCAAATGCCGACGGACATTATCCACTGGTAGTACAAGCCATCTCCCACGGGAAACTCTTTGGTCGGCACGAACGTGCTGCCCCACAACACTGCACTCACCCCAATATATCCAAACTCTGCCCACATCTAACTCGTACTCCCTTCTTCCTCTCGAGAGTTCGACCGACAACAGCTCCGGGAACGGAGTTTGATAAGATCAACTTAAGAGACGATATTCATCGAGTTTTCGTGGAGAGTTCATTCAGAAATGTGCTGAATTTCCAAGTTCCGATTAGCGTTGATTGGAACAAGCAACCTTCAGACGTGCCTGGGGAGGTCGACGGCGGCGACGCGACGCTTGGCCCTATGTGCGGCGTCCTCTTCCTTGTTGAGCGCCACGCATGCCCCAGTGCCGTTGAGCGCCACCGTGAAGGCGATCTCGCCGTAGGGCGGTGGCTGGGTGTCCTTCCACGTGTAGCACCACCGGCCGTTCACGAATAGATAGAGCACCAGCTTGTGCCCTTTCCGTCGCTTCGTCATTGCTTGCGATGATGAAGATGTGGCATCCTCGCTCGGGGTCGAATCGACTCGCATCTTGCGAGCGATCATAGCGAGGGGTGAAAACGTGCGACGTATTCGCACACCTGGCGCATCGACCTCGTTCCCGCTATCTTCCTTCGCTTCTTCTTCTTCTTCTTCTGCCTCTTCCTCTTCATCATCGCCGCTCATCTTGCCCTCCTCCGCCTTCTCACGATCGAAGTTATCGCCGCTGCAGCCACCATCGCTGGTACCTCCGATCTGGTGCGTCTTGCTTTCCACTTTCAAGGTCGTTGCTGCCATTTCCGTTCCGTCGATGGTCTCCCCTGCTGCAGATCCAGAGGAGCACGCGCAGCGCGCGGTAGTGCTGTTGTGCGAGAGAACGGCAGCACTGCCGTCAGGCGCAGTTGGTCGCTTGGTTTTGTCCTCGTACTGCACCAGCAAGCCCACACTATCTCCTGTTCCGTACATTGGCACCTGCGCATGTGCAGCGCGATGCGATGAGTCATACCGTGCTGCTTCAACAGCTTACCTCAGAGGCGTACCTTGTCCACTTCAGAGTTGGAGTGATGAAGGATAAGCCCGTTGCTGTGAAAGGCGTAGTTGTAGCAGTTTTGGCCAAAGCCCACTAGATTGCCTGAGTACTGAGAGGGCATTGGTGTTAACACTCCAGTCACGCGCGTGCATGCGCTCACTGTGCTGGCTGTTCACGCTTGCGTACCCCCCAGTCGCGGTCGGTGATGCCGATGGACATGTGCGTGTACTTCTTCTCGACAACCAGCACCTGGTAGTAGTGGAACGGTTGGCGTCCCGACGGCACCATGCGTTCGGTGGTCTTCACTGTCACATTCATATAGCTCTGTGCCGTCTGCACACACACACACACACACCACAATATATATCAGATGACTACTCAACCCTTGGCGGGAGAGGAGCGTCTGTACCGCCACAGTGTCATCTGCGCTGAGCAGAACATCTTCTGATTTATCCGTTGCAGAGAACTGCGAGAGGAAGAGAGTGCGAGCGATATGTGAGCGGGCCGTGTCTAGATCAGCAGCTCTTGAGGTGAAGGAGAGGGAAGCGGTACTTGATGCTGATGGTAGAGGACGGAGTAGATCTCACGCCAGGGCACGGATAGCTTCTTGGATTTGTAGTAAGCCACCATGTGTTCCATCACGCTCTTCCTTCCTCCTCGCTTGCATCGGATCTTCCACAGCCTTGCGGCACATAGCCGCACACGCACACGCACACCATCACGCACAGAGACCCATGGTCAGCCAAATCGACGCCTGATCAGCACAATTGAGGGAAGCCAGGGCTCGTTGAGGAGCACGCACTGCTGGTCGAGTGCAATTCGCATCCATGTGTGGTTGACGCGAGCTGCACGGTGGAGGTCTGCCACGGGCAGGAAGGAGAACACCAGAACTACTATTTCCTCCCCGAACAGCTCAGTGAAGTCGCTCATCGCTCCTGGCAGCCGGTGCAGCACGTCAGCCACAAACGTCATAGAAAGGGGTAGGGGGGGGAGTTGATGTCGGTACAATAATGTAGAAAGAGATTAAAGCGGAAGCATAAGTGCATTCAAAGGATTGTTATAATCGTCGTGAGAGACATTAAAGAAGCGCACCACCTGCAGCAACGTGCGCACCGCGACGCCAAGATCAGACCCGAAGAGCCAACGAATTCGTTGCTGCCTGCACTTTGGAAATAAAAAGCTTCTGTGCGCCTTTTCCTAAGCAGGGTTTGCCTCGCGAACACACACGATGCTCAATCAACAAGCTGCGCACGCACAGGCACAAGCGCAGGGCAAGAGGGAGCAAACTCGAGTTTTTATTGTCGTTTTGTTCTGGTGGTGCGTGGTGATGGTGATGGTGGTGGTGGAATTATTTGGAGACAAAATGGGTGTTGAGGAGGTGCAGGAGGAGGTTGACGTCGAAGGTGAGGTACTCGGTGATGTAGTCGAGCCTGTTTTCCTGCCGCCGCTCCAACAGATCGGCCAGCTCGAGATCCATGTCGGTGACCTTGACCGCGCGAAACTTGACCACCACCTTGTACTCGCCCGGCATCGACGACGAAAAATAGAATGCGATGTTGCTCCTGCGCGCACGAGGAGACAGATGATCATCAGTACAGCGTGCGGACAGAGGCGCGACGTGTGCCATGGGTGAGTGGTGTTGTACTTTTTCTCTTTGGGGACAGAGGACTCCTTGATGATGCCATCCTTCTCGAGTTGGTTGTAGGGGAACTTGAAGGGACCTGCCCCCTTCCCACTCTTCACCTTGTCCTTCTTCTTCTTGGCCTTGCCGTTGGATGTCTGCACACCACACTTGTTTGTCACGTCCTGCAGGTACTTCTTGTAGGCCTCTAAGGTTGTGGAGCAAAGATAAGAGTGAGAGACAGGCAACAGGCTTCAACCCAAGAGGAGAGGTCAGGGAAGAGCAGAGGCGGGATGCGCACCGTATTGATCCTCAAGGAATTTCTGGTGGTTGGTGACGTTCTTGAGGACGCTGTCCAAACGCTCGAGCAGCACTCGCGCCTTCTTGCTCTGTTCCTCATAGTTGAACAATTCCTGTGCATCCAACAAGACTAAATAAACGCGTTGCTCGCAACAACATAACGTACATCGGTGGAAAGGACGGTCGTACCTGGACGGCATCCCTCCTGAGCTGCGCATAGTTGTCGTTTTCCTTCAGGTATCCGACCTTGACCAAATCCTGGCAGTTCTTCTGAATCCTCTTGATCTTCTCTAGGAGGTGCTGTGATGACGGAGAAGGAGCTCGAGCGTTCAGCATTAACCCTCACCAAGAATTGGAACAGCAACGCAGGAGGCGCGGGTACTTTGTCGTTGTGCTCCTTTGCCCACTTCCAAGCCGCGTTGAGGGTAGCCTCAACAGTCGCGCACTCATTGACCTCTTTCTCGGGGAGCGATTTGATGATCGTGAATAGCAGGAACTTGGTCTCAGCGTACATTTGCTCTGGCGTCAACTTCCCGTTGAGCTGTGAATCTGCATAGCGGCATCAACAGCGACGGAGCCCATTAGAGCACTCCTTCCTTTTGTTACTAAGAGAAGCACGTACCCTCTTCTCTGAAGCTATCGGAGAGTACGAGATCGATGTTGGCGTTATCCTTCTTGGGCAGCTGTGGCGGTGCAGGTCCCATCTTCTCCAGGAGCGCTCCCAGGGGATCCTTGTCCTCGGTACACTGCACGTCAAACGTGAGGAGGTTTATACGCTACTGATCGCAGAAGCCGAAGAAAAACTGAACGACAAAGGGCCTAGACCAAGTACCAGGCTGTTCTTGTGCAGGAGAAGCATCTCGTGGATAAAATACATTTCGTTGAAGGAGATGTTTATCATGTTCTCGTTGGTTCGCTCCAAGGCAAGGTACTTGTCCAACTGCAAACGCAAGGCGTACAAGTACGTGAGCAACCAACGCAAAAAGAGAGAAAGCAACCGACCAGCAAACAAAGGCAGAGAGAATGAGCGTACGTTGAGGTGCTGCTCAAGGGTCTCTACCGCCGTTAGCCCTTCAAGGAACTGATTGAGCGTTTCCTTGTTCTTATCTATACAAACGTTGAGTGGCTCCATGTAGAATTCCTTAACACCGCCAAACTTGATGTTGTTTGCAAGGTTTTGCAGGATCTTGGCGAGCTGCGTATCGTTGGCAACACACACACACACAGTTGTGGTTGTTGATGATCAGACGCGATTCCGTTGACGACAACGTGCAAAGACGGGAGGGGTGTACTAGGGTAAGGTTCCTCCTCGTATTGGCAGAGAGTGTGTTTTCCACGAGCATGAACGCCTGAGGCGTGACGATGGCCGGATTGATGAATCGGAGCAGATAGAAGCCTCCGATCAATCCGCAGACCTGCTCGCGAGTCGCATCGGGGAACTTACTCTGTTCTCACCAGTTAGGCGTAGTTGGCCACGGGACAGAAAGAATAACGGATGTGGACAGAGAGTGTGGGAGGGATCGCTACCCTGACGAGCTCGCGTATCTGCTTGCAAATCCAACGGATACCGTAGGGCACGTTGTCGGTGGAGGACAGCAGCGCACCGATGAACTCACCAGCGATTTGGTCTAGCGTTGCGATACTTACCTCAAGTTAAGGGAAGACGCCACTGGCAAGTGGAGGGGTTCACAAAAGCGCGCACGCTGCAAAGGAAGTCGCAGAGGAGGAGGTTGGTAAGGATATGAGGACTGATGATCTTCTGTACTTCAGGGTTCTCGGCTGCCTCCTCGGCAGTGACCTTGCGGTTGAGGGTCGACTTCTGTCCTGTTTTGATCTCGTAATCGTTGATCATTTCCATGTAGACCTGTTGGCAATGGGCAACATAGAACAGGTAAGAGAGGGAGAGAATGAAGAAATGATAAGCCGGGTGGATGCGTTTTAACCTTCAACGGATTGATCTCGAGAACGAGGTTGGACTGTGAGCAGAGATTTGACAGCACCCCAGTGAGTGTGGTTTTGAGGTACTGCTGGCCGGGTCCTCGCCTGCAAGCAACAGTGATTGCCGAGTGAGCGTTGGAGAGAGAGCAGCGAGGAGGCGATTGAGTAGAACAGCAGCGATACCTGGTGTAGGTGGTCATCATCCGCGTGAGCGCTGTGTTTGCCCTCAGAAGGGAGCCGATGCCTGTTGCCTCGGTGAACTCTGCGTCGAGTACAGTCTACGGGAGCAACACGCGGGCGTGAGGAAGGAAAGAGCTCAGGAGGAAGAACGGAGAGGAGCGTACCCTGAACATTGAAAGGAGCAAGTGCTCCTCCATTTCGTCATATTGGTTACCGTAGAGGGTGAACATGACCGTTTGAAGAAGGTTGTCGATTTGACCCAGATTCACCAACCGCGCCAGCATCGCGATGTACTTGGTGTCGTTTTGCAGCAGCCAGAACAGCTCGCCATACGCCTGCGAAATGCGCCGCCGACAAGTGATGAGCTTGATGAGGCGCCTGCGCGAGGATGAAAAAAAAACACGCACCTCGCGTTCCTTCTTGTTCTTGATCTGGCCATTCGGCTTGTTCATGAGAGAGAGATCGCCAGAATTGGCCATGATTTCCTGTGGGCGGCGACCGGCGAGCCCCATCAGCAAAGGGAATTTGGGGGGGGGGAGATTTGGGGGGGATGAGCGGTTTCACATGGGAAACGTACTTCAACGCTTATCCTGTTCCTAATGAGGAGCGAGATCTTCTTGTCGAGGTTGCGAATGTCCCTCTCGAGTGTGAAATTGCGTTTGCTCTGCAGCGCGATGTCGCGCTTGAGCTCGTACAGCGACTTCTGCACTATAAAGTGATGATGATTGAGCAGAGAATGAGGAGAGACATTGAGGCAGAACGATTGCAGGCAACAGTGCTAACGAAGGGGCGTACGTGAGGCGAGTTCATCTCCCTTCTCCTGGTCCTGCCCCTTGATCAGTTTGATAATGCTGTGTACGCTGTAGGTCCTCGTTTGTCGGGCGGGGTTGAGGCGATCATATGCGTAGCTCCCCTCCTGAGGCGGATCCATTCTTTCCAACCACACGATTTGATTGCCTCAATCAAATCGTTTCCTTGTTAGCTTTGTCTTCTGTTTCTGCTATGTTGGGCCTACCTTTTTTCGACCAATCACCGGGCAGGTTTCATTTGGCCTTTTCGTTGTGTGGCTGGGCTGCAGTGCTGATGCAAGCCACACAACATACAAAGGTGGGTAAAGCAGAAGACCCCAATCACAGCTGCAATGGGAGACCCCTGATCCCAATAGTGGTCTTGAGCTGATAGTTTTGCCAGCTGCAAAATACCAGCTGCAGAGAGCAATAAAGAGGACAGAGTTGTTGTAAGGTTGTTGTTTTGTGTGCTGCAGGCTTCCAGCATCAGCCAAGCTGCAAGAGAGTTAAAGAGAGAAGATGGATTGCCTCAGTCTTCTCTCTTGAACTGTCTTGGTGGAGTCCAGCCAAGTGAGTTGTGCAAAGGGTATCCAGAATCAAAAACTAAAAATGCAAAGAAAAATAAAACCAGCGCAAGATGCACAAGAGGAAGAAGGTGGGGGAGCGTGTCTTCCTGAAGTATGGAGCGCCAGCGCTCACGTTTATGGTGCTGGGGTCAGTGGGACTGGCGCGATTCGTGAAGGGCCGCAACGAGGTGGCCGACAAGCGCAGCGGCAGCTACTCAGAGCAGGAGTATGAGGAGCTCCGGCGGCAGCAACAAGATCAGTGGCGCAAACAGCAGGAGGAGCCGTTTGACCTCGAGGCAGCCTACGAGGTGCACTCTCCCTTCCCACTTCTTCGCTCTCCCAAGCCACGCCGGATGGCTGACCGTATGCACGGAACGCGTGCGTAGAGCATGAAGCACAAGATCGATCTCGAGTCCTGGCGGACGGTGCCGCTTCCCCGATCTGATGAAGAGGAGGAGCTGGACAGGGTCCTCCGCGAGAAGCTGGCGGCAGCCACCCAGCCACCCGCACCCGCCGACCCCAGCAAGCGACCATCTTGAAGATGGTCTAACGCCCACCCCCCGGGCGTGTTTCGGCTAAATCGGCGCGAAAAGCTTGCATAAGCCAGTAATTAATATAAATACTCAGCCACACCGAGCGCACGCAAATCAAAGCTCACCGTTCGCCAGACCACAACAGGAAGCAAGACAGGCTCTTCACAGCAACAATACGAATAAGATGGGCGGTGCTAACGCCTTGAACGAAGGAGAGTCGCAGATGGTGTACTCGTCGGCGGGAGGGCAGGTAAAGGGCGTTGCCGTGGCTCGCCTGTACATGTCCCAGGGCAATGCGTGGTCCTACTCGCACCTCTGGGGTGCTGCCGCACTCGTTGCTCTGGATGGTATCCGCCTTCCCCTTAAAGAAGAATTGTACTTCATTTGTTCAAGGTCAGGTAGGACCTAAATCTAACAACTGGATGATGCGAAAACGTAAAATTCGCAGGCGACGCCCATTACATCCGCCTGGTGGATCTGCAAAGCGGCCAAGTGACGTGGGAGCAGGAGCTCTACGAGCGGTTCGAGTACCAATCGGCGACGCCGTTCTTTCACACTTTTGAGGGCAACGACGCCATCATCGGCCTCTCGTTTGCCGACGAGTCCGATGCCGTGGCCTTTCACTCGGCCGTGGCCTCGTTCGCGTCTGGCGGTGGCGTCAGGCTTGGTGGCCCTCCCGCTCCCAATCGCCGCCCCACCAACCCCGCGCCTGTGGCCCGCTCGCCGCCGGCTACACCGACCACTCCCATGACCGCGCCTGCGGCCGCGCCCGCCAGCGCCCCTCAGCTTCAGCGCGCGCCCTCGTCGGCCTCCAGTATCCACTCGAGCAGCGGCGGAGGAGGCTCGATGATCGGAGGCCAATCCGCCTTTGCGGGCACGGGCGGCGCGGGCTCGAAGCGCATGGCCAACCCCAAGAAGAAGAAGGGCTGGTTCAGCCGCATCACTGAGAAGATGGGTCTGGGCGAGGACGAGGGCGGTCAGGACATCGTGCTGAGCGGTCCGACGGGCTTCCGCCACGAGTCCCACATCGGCTGGGACCCCTCCAACGGTTTCGAGATCCGTAACGTATGCTCGCCCTCTCCCTCCCTCACCTAGCGAGCAGACTGTCACAGTGTCATGTGCGCTAACTCAAGACGGTGTGTGCTGTCACAACGACGTGCAGATCCCTCCCGAGTGGCGTAAGCTCTTCCAGGCGGCCGGTGTGAAGAAGTCGGAGCTGAGGGACGCGACCACGGCTAAGTTCATCATGGACACTGTGGCCGAGGCCACGATGGGCGCTAACCCCATGGCAGGGCCCATGCCTGGCGCTGGTGGTCCGCCGCCGCCGCCCGTTCCGGGCCATCCGCCTGCACCTCGCGCGCCCCCCGCTCCTGGCGCGCCGCCTCCGCCGCCCGCTCCGTTTGCTCCCCCGCCGCCGCCCGCTCCCACGGCTCCCTCTGCTCCCCCGCCGCCCAGTTTTGGCGGTCCTGGAGCGCCTCCTCCGCCGCCGCCGGACAAGTCGATGAGCTTCGGTTCGAGCTTGGCCGACCAGCTGGCGAGCGCGCAGCTCAAGAGCGCTGACGAGCGCGCCGTGCCGGATCTGGCCAACCTCAACGAAGAGCAGTCGTCGACCCTGGCCGACACTTTGGCCAAGGCCATGGCCGCCCGTCGCGTCGACATGCGCGCCGATGAGGACGAGCTTGACTCCGACGACGAGTGGAGCGACTAAACAATGACTCCCATCAACGAGATGTTGTCTTCGCTGTAGGCCTCCGAGGGATTAAAACCTTTCTGCTCTCTACACTGTACACTTCGCGAAAGGGAGGGAAGATGAGGGTGCAGCTCCTCACAGGGACCCCGGTCGCATGGAACGAGGGGAGGGGCAGGTGTAGCGTGGCGCGTATTGGGCGAGGCAGGAGCGGATGGTCTGGAGAGAGTAGGGCTTGGCGATGACAGCGTTCATCCCCGTGCCCAGGCACCGTTCGACAACGTCCTCTCCTGACGTGGCGCTCACACCCACAATGGGGATTGTACGACCCGTCGGGTCGGCCAGAACGCGTATGGCTTGCGTGCACTCGTAGCCCTAAGGAGAAATTGTGAGTGGCTATCCTGAACGCGCACTCACTCCAGACTGCACGATGGGCATTCCCTTGTCTTGATGGGCACGCACGTTCATCTTGGGCATCTGTATGTCCATCAAGACAAGGGAAAACAGGTCGAGCCCCTTCCGTTGAATGACTTCGAGTGCCTCCAAACCGTCGCCTGCTACCTCCACCTGAAACCAACGCAAAAGTGAGTCGCCTGGAGTTTGCAGCACGAGAGTGGGCTTGCTGTTTGTACCTCGTAGCCTTCTCGAACGAGGATGTTGCGGATGAGCTTCTGGTTCATAGGGTTGTCCTCCACCACGAGCACTTGCTTCCTGGCTCGAGGACTGTCGTTCGTCGTGTTGGCATCCACAGAGGTCGCTCTCTTCTCTCGCGTAAGTACTCGTTGCTCTGCCTCGGTCAGCGGAGCACAGCGTCCCAAAGCCGCCTCACCGCTCTCTCCTTTGCTTGGTCGCTTGCCCTGAGCAGGCTCCTTTCCCAGGAAACCGACCTTTCCCGACGCCCCGGCATCGCTTGGCCGACGCTCGGAGCAGCTGCGCTGAAGTCCACTGTTACCCATGGCCGTGGAGGTTGTGGGAGCATCGCTGTTGCTGCGGCTCCCTCGCGGACTGGTCCGCCGTCGAAATGCTGTCTGGCGGGTGGGGCATTCGCCGCTGGATTGGGTGGGCCCAGAATACTTGAACACGCAGCTGTTGAGGAAGCAGTTGACCGTCTCCGAGACACCGGTGATGAGCCAAACGTCGGCACGTTGCTTGCTGCCGGCACTTGATGGAGCGCCGGTGCACCACTCGTCTAGGAGGTAACCATGCGATGCTGAGCGCGTGGGTCCATCACTGATAAAATAAGAAGAGAGGAACCGACGGAACGAGCGCGTATTGCTGCGGGTAGTGCGCCCAGGGATCTCCGCCAGGCACACCACGACCACTCGGGGCTTCTCGGCCAGTGTGCTCTTGTTGTCGTTCGTGTTGCCGCCATCCATCTCCATACTGGCCGTCATGCTGGCAGCCGCACTGTCTCCGAGGAGTAGCTCGCGCCGGACAGCCTCGAGCTGATCAAGTGTCTCAACGCACTCGACGTCGATGTTGGTGCATTGAAACAGCACTTCTTGAAGCATGTCGTAGTTCTGGTTGGCGCTCTCTTGCAAGAACGAGTTGGGCTGGCACGTTGCGGGCTCTGCAGAAGACTTCTTGGGGCCATCGGTAGTCGCGAGCGGCAGCGACCGAAAGTTAAATGCTCCATCCGAGGGCGAAGAGTCGCTGGAACGAGACTTCGTGTGGCGTCTGCCGAGCGACAGCATAAGCTTGATCCTCGGCTGCCGGCCCTCTACGAGTGCTTCGTTAGAGCCCTCTTTTCGTGGTGGCACAGGCGTAGGTGGCCTTGCGTCTCCAGGCTTCCGCTTGTCACTCTCTGGCGGGGAGTCAATGTCCCAACCTACCGCGGCCATGCTCTCCAGTGGCTCGTAGCGTGGCGACAACGCTGAACGAAGGGGAAGTGGCAACACTGATGGAGGCCGGGAGAGGAAGGAATCGACGGGAACCGACAAGCGACGCTGCCGGCGAAGCACTGTCGAGTCCACCAGCGGTTCCGATTGAGCAGCCATTGAGTGGATTATCGGTGCGTGGAGGGCGTGGAGGTAGGGCGTGAGCTGTGGGTGAACGAGGATGAACTTGGATGGGTGCTTGGTTTCGAACTTGGTTCGAACGCGCAGTGTGGCCCAGAACACGCTCCCTGCTTGCGCATATGAGAAAAGTCTGTAAAGACTGTGCGAAGACACAGACCAGGAAGGTATGCATACCAGGACCGCACTCGTCCGGTTCCAAAGTGGAAGAGGTGAAGGCGGGCGATCGACAGCTGCAATCTCCGCCCATCATGCGGGCGAGCCGCTTACATATGGCTAAGCCGAGGCCTGGTGTACTCATCTGGTCAGATATCGAGTAGGGTGCGTGCACACAAGTACAAGGACAGTACCAGTGCCACCGAAGCGACGGGAGATGGAAGAGTCAGCCTGTACAAATTTGCCAAATACGGCCTTCTGCATATCGCGAGGCACACCTGAGAGGAACGTCAGCTCCAAGGAGAAGCATCAGAAGAGGTTTGAAGAGAATACCAATGCCGGTGTCCTTAACAGAGATTTTAAGCAGAAGGGAGTTGTCATCGTTCATGCCAGCCAGGTAGCTTTCATCACCACGCTGTTTGTCGCTGCTGCATCAGGAACACAAGCTCAGTGCACAACTCCGTTTGTGGAAAGAGCTAAGTGTGAAAGAAACCACACGTACGTTGGTGGAGGGGTTCTGTCGGGAGCTTTGCTTGCCATGACCCTGACGTGGATGTAGCCCTTACTGGTGAACTTAATCGCATTGGATAAGAAGTTCATGATGATCTGCGATATGCGTAGAGGGTCGCCAAACAGCACATTCGGAATGCTTTTATCCACAGTACACCGGAGCTCGAGCTTCTTCTCCTCGGCGAGTGGTCGCGCCAACTTAGTTACCGTCTCTACCACTTCCTCAAGGCTCACCAAAGACGTCTCCTGCATTCGGGCAGTAGCGTGTTTAGGGATCGCACGCGGAGAGCAAATTGGTTTGATGGGAGCGAACCATGCGAAGCTTGCCCTCTGCAATCTTGGCGAAATCAAGGAGATCGTTGACGTGCGCAAGGAGGAGCTTGGCCGAGCGCTGAATGCTGAGCGTGAAATCGCGCTGCTCCTCGGTTTGGTTTGTCTCCAAAAGGAGACTGTTGAAGCCCAGAATGCCGTTGATCGGCGTTCTGATCTCGTGCGACACCTGGCGCCAGGCCAAATAACTATTAGAATTTTCGAATAGAAAAAGTTGAGCGACAGCATAATGTACCATGCCCAAGAAAGTGTCTTTGTCCGAGTTCTCCTTCTCGAGCTTCTTCTTTGCTGTGATGTCCATTTCGCTCACCAAGAAAGCCGACTCGCCTGTGTAGATGGTGACATGGTCACACGGGCGCTTTGGCAATGCTTGGCGCGAGAAGGCGAGGTACCAGAGATTGGGTCCTTGATTCGCTTTACCGAAACCGAGTGCCACTTGGGTCCATTGGCGCCCATCATTGGCGTTTCCTTCTCCCAAATTGATCCTTGATCGAGCGTGACACGACAGTCTTCCCAATCCTCTTGTCTAGCGAACCGCTGGTTCAGTCGATTGCCCGCAAGGAGGCTTCCAGAGGGACTGCAAAGAGCCAAAGCACAATGGCGCGATCTCAGTGTCAGATGAAAGCTCGGAGAATCTAGCCAGGGCTTATTCGAACCTAACAGTGATAGGATCCTCCTGATCTCCTTGCTTTTGACTTCCCGGGTAATAGTTGTTCACCGCCGCTGGGTTCTGCGTGTGGCGTGATGAGTACCATGATGACTTGGTGAGGGGGATGAAGGATGGGCGAGCACCTGATAGAGCGGAAAGTAGTCCGTGGCCGAATATACCGACACCATAGCAATGGTGTGGCGCATGGCGGCCACTGCTCGTATCTCCTGATGCGATAAGCTTTCGCCCACATACTCAGCCATCACCAGCGCGGTACCGGAACGGGCATTCTCTGTGTCACCAACTCCCCTGCGTGAGCTCACGAGCTTGGCGCCAAGTGAACGAACGCACCTCCTTCTAAGCAGCGATCTTTGAGTTGTATGCCCGTGAGAGTCAACAAGGTCGTCCGCGGCTGGCGGGTTGGCAGTGGATAGAATGTGAACAGCTCTTTCTGCACGCATACACGCAAACGGTGAGGTGTTAAACGTGCAACAAGTGATGCAGGAGTAACGCAGAACGAACTATGCTGCCGCCCTGGCTCAGCGTGTAGGCAAAGTGATCACATTGCATCTGTGCGAAGGGGAAGCGACGCAAAGCATGCGGTTAGCATTCGGCTCGGAGGTCATGATGATCAGCTGTGTGGCACTCTGAACCTGAATCGCCTGCGACATGTCGCCAGCCCAGTCTCGGGCAAGCAGCTCCTCGAGAGTGTCTGCCGACCACAACTGTTGTGCAAGCTGCGGTAAGGCGCGCGCGTGTGGGCGGTGGAAGACAAGATGAGAAGGGGCGTACCTCCAGGCCCTCTATGTTGCACCAGAGCATTTGCCGCTTTTTGAAATCGAACACCCACACCGGAACGCGTAGAAGATTGAAAATCTCGAGATCCTTGGTCTCGTACGAGCGTCGAAGGTTCCTCTCCCGTCTGCTCCTTCGCTCCATGTACTCCTTCTCCTTGGCCCGTGGCGATTTGCTGTCCTCGTTCCCGGCTCCCCCCGCCACACACCAGCTTCCTCTTCGCGCCCCCTGCGATCCTGGCGGCCATCCATCACCTTCTCCTACTACCTCTTCCATTTGCCCATCCGCTGCCTCGTTGGTCACCTTCGGACGTGCTGGCTCTGTGTTGGGGATTTCGGGCCGGGGCACTGCCAATCGTTCGATGTCGTCGCCCACTGACTGAGACCGCGTCCTGCCTCGAGTTTCCACCTTGGGCGGGCTCAGGAACGCTGGTGGTGGGGCCCGACAGCCGTGGGGGGAGGCGAAGTCCAGTCCTTTCGGGTCTGCGCCAGATACTCCCTCTTTGTGGCAGGTGAAACGAACGGCGCGCATAAGCCTCGCGAGTGCTGATGCCAAAGGAGCGACGCCCTCTTCTCGCTTGGTTGTGACCTTCTTCTCCCAGAACTACTCTTCCCTCTCGCACACTGTGGTGCACGTTGCGGCCAGGAGCCTAGCACGCGGCAACGTGCCAAACACCTAGGGTGCTCGCAGACGGTCGCCAGGAGGAAAGGCGGAACAAGACCGTTTTTCCACCGCCCACCATCACGCAATGGCGAGGGAAGACCCTTGACAGATGACCTGGGTGAGGGTGAGCACCACAAACGCCGCTTGCCATCACTAGGGGAGGCCTCACTCGCCCTCCTGCACAGGCGCCAACATGGGGCTGGGTGAGCACCATAAACGCCGCTGGGGGAGGCCACGCTCGCACAGCTGGGGCTTCGCCTCCCGGATCGCAGAGACAGGAGGTTTCCTTTCCTCGGCAGAAGAACCTAATCTCGACTCCCTCCCGTTACCAAGGTTTCCAAGCGTCACGCCGCGGCCACGTGTGCAGGCACCGTGATCAAGAAGGCTAGGTGCAAAGAAGGGACTGGTTCTGGGTCTAGACTAAATCTTTATGAAAGGATGAGGTTGACGCCGTTTGGGAGGCGCGCAGTCCCAGTTCAGTGGCTGCCGAGAAGGTCGGGAGTCTTGGCGGTGCGCGGGTTAGTCTTGTGGCAACTGTAAAGCACTTGACCATCGCTGTCGAAGAACTTGACCGTCATAGAGTTCTGGTTGACGATTTCAGTCGTCATGAAGCCGCCGAATGCTGTTGAGAGGAATGTAGAATGAGCACAGGCCGCGCAGGATGAACGTGTGTTACAAAATGATGGAGTCCCTTCAGAGAGTGTGTAATGAATTGTAATCACATCGCTGATCATGCCTATCGATCTATAATTATCATAAGGGTGCGCGCCGTGGAGAGGTGCGAGGATCTCTACGTACGAGTCACTTTAGGGGGCCAGAAGAACTTGCTTGCATTCTGGGGCAGAGAGTCGGTACGCTCGTCGCACGTCTCGTAACCTGACCCACTTACGAAGTAGTCCACACTCGAACCATCTAAAGAGGAGTTATGAGTTAGTCTTCATACGTTCACGCGAAACGTGGTGCGTGCTATTGAGGGTAAGGTGGGCATCAGAGATCTTGGTGGAAATGTGTCGTCATGCAAGAAGTCAAGAGTAGCAAATATTTATGCATCATAGCGCACCAGATAAGCGATAAGGAGCCAGAAAGGGAAGGGTTACCTTGAATGTGCTGGAGGTTGTGGTCGTGGCCGCAGAAGTAGGCGGCAACCTTGTACTTCTCCAAGAGGGGGCGAAGCTGGTTGACGAGACGCGCCGTGGGTCCGTGGCGCCCGGCGGAATAAACCGGATGATGACCACACACGAAGAGCCACTCAGCCGTCGACTTCTTTAGTGTGTCCTCCAACCACATGTCCTGAAGCTCATTATTGGGGCCCAGGTAAACTGTTGACCGGAGTTGAGGTTAGCCTCTAGCGTTTGATGAGAAGCCTTGAACACCTTAGGGGGGGGGAGTACGCACGCATTGTATCAAGGAAGATAAACTGGGCGGTGACGTCGCTGTGCGGAAGCCGAAGTACTTCAGTGTAGTACAGCGCGGGGAAGCGCCATCGTGACGAGGCTTTGGTGTAGTCGACCTGAGCCTGCACGCTGCCCTTGTAGTCCCTGTTGCCTAGAAACGACGAAGAGAAAGAGAAGTCAGTGTCGATCTAGGCCGAGAAGAAGTTCAATAAAAGCGTGCGGATTGTGGAGTGAGTGCTGTGAGTCAGGTTGTCAGAGGTTGTATTCCACATTGTTCCAATTCGGAAGAACGAAAGTATTTTGTTGTTCATCATTCACAGCACGCGCCCAATAGAGAGCGGTTGAGGAGCATACCGGCAATGATGTACCACGGCACCTGGAGTGCTGCGTGATCGTAGACGTCCTCGAAGGAGGTCTTGAACCGCGGATCGTCAACACCGGAAACTCCGCGTCTGTGATTAAGAATGCAAGTGAGATGGCCGAATAATACATCACCGTATCGTGGGAACATGCAAGGGACAGTACCGGTAGAAGTTATCGCCGAGGGTCAGGACGAACGAAACGCCGCCGAGGCTCTTCTCGGCGACCGAGGCCATCTGATCGGCGATTTTGGCTTGTGGTTCACTGCCACCGCTGCCTGTATGGCCCCGAAATTCGAAACATCATCGCTTAGGAGTTGAACTCACAAGAGCTAGATGCCACGGTCTCACCACTCACACGCGCAGAGATGACCCGTCTCATCTCGCGTGATCGTGGTGAGGTGCGCTAATGACAGGAACGAAATGGGGCGTTTTGGGTTCGAAATACTAACCACCCCAGTCGCCCATCACGAGGAAGCGCAGGCCGTCCGAATCGGAAGCTCGCTGCTGCGGTGCCGTTGCCATCCCGAGATTGCAAGGATTAACCCGTTGTGTAGAGTGAGCGCTGCTGGCCGCTGGGAGCGGAGGTCAGAGCCTTGTCTGCTATGGGGTCGACGGCGCGGACGTCCTTAGCGATCGTTTGAATAGGGCGTTGGTGAGCGGCGTGGTGGCGAGAGTGTGGGGTAGTTGGCCCGGACTGGTATTCGTGTGGGAGGGTGAGGTCGCCGGCGCAGTGCGTAGGTGCCAGGGGTGTGTGGTGAGGAAAGATTTCTTCCCCGTCGGCCGGCCGACCTGGTTCTCGGTCGCGGAGTGTCTACCCAAGCACCGACATGCGCAAGTCCATGTCGACAATCACAACTCCGTGCGACAAGTGTCGTGCTCGTTTTGCGAGGTCCGATCGCAGAGTGTCGCAAAGGCCGTCGACAGGACCTTAACGCAAGGGCGGTGGCCACCGCCCCGTTAAAAACGGCAACACTCGCGTGAGAAAGAAGGAGGAAGAGGGAAGAGGGGAAGCAAGAAAGAAGAAGACGAAGCGGAAAAGGAGCAGGTTGGAAGAACTCGCGGGTGGATTCTTGGGCGCCGCTTGGCACAAAGATAATTAAATAACCAAAAAGGGTGGCGAAAGGGTGGGTGATTCACAGGAACAGGCTCGAGCGAGTGCTCACTTGCCCTTCATCTCAATGAGGACCTCTACCACTCCTGGATCGGCGAGGGTTGAGATATCTGAACAGAACGAGAGCGCAGCCAGATCAGCACACAGTGGCCATTCAGCCAACATGAAGAGAGGAACTGTAAGCTCGTACCGCCCAGATGCTCAGGGGAGGTTTGGTCGGTGGTGATCTTCCTGAGTATCCTCCTCATGATCTTGCCAGAGCGGGTCTTTGGCAGACCGGGTGCCCAGTGGATGTGGTCAGGAGTAGCAATGGGACCCAGCACCTTCCTCACGTGGAACATGAGTTCCTGCCTCAGCTTGGGCGAGAAATCAAAGTTCTGACACGTCGAATTGTAGCGCACAGCAAGACGTTGAGAAAAACTTAAACGCGACAACAGTTTGGAGGACGAAGCGCACCTCACGCAGCGTCACGTAGGCGTAGATTCCCTCGCCCTTGATGTCATGCGGATAAGGCACCACGGCGGCCTCAGCGACGGCCTGATGGGAAACAAGAGCGCTCTCGACTTCGGCGGTACCGAGCCTGTGGCCGCTGACATTCATCACGTCGTCAATGCGGCCTGGGCAAACAAAAAAAA
>CDFA01021794.1:0-19502 GCA_000826305.1 Acanthamoeba healyi | reverse complement strand
GGTTAGAGTTCATCAGCACACCCCTGTGGACGCAGAATGACGTGCTAGTGTACGCACCTGTTAACCAGTAGTAGCCATCGTGGTCCCGTTTGCATCCATCACCGGAGAGGTAGTAGCCCGGGAACATGGAAAAGTCTTGGGGGGGGAGGGGGCAATGAGACCAAGAGCCGGCGCTCGTGCAGCAGGGACTGCAAGCGACGTACATGTCTGCTCGAAACGAGCGTGGTCGCCGTAGACGGTGCGCATCATACCAGGCCAAGGCCGCCTAATGGCTAAGTAGCCAGAGCATGGCCCTTCCTGCTCCTGTCCCTTCTCGTCCAGCACAACGGGCTGCACGCCAAAGAAGGGCTTCGTCGCCGATCCCGGTTTCGTGGGGGTAGCGCCAGGCAGAGGCGTAATGAGAATGCCTGCCGCATTGTGAACAAGGTGAGACACTCGGAGAAGGCTAACGGAAGAAAAGCACATCGACAGTCGTGGTGCCGTTGAGGAAAAGCAAACGTTTGCTCGGGGATCAGCGCACCTCCGGTCTCCGTCTGCCACCAAGTATCAACGATCGCGCAGCGGGAGTCACCGACCACACGATGATACCAGAGCCACGCCTCCGGGTTGATGGGCTCACCGACGCTACCCAAGATGCGAAGGCTGTCTCGGTTGTATTTCTTCACCGGACCCTCTCCCAGGCGCATTAGAGCCCTAGCCACAGCACCGTGCATGTGAGAAGCAAGCTTCCACATACCGGTCAGCAACCTAAAACATACCTGATAGCCGTGGGGGCAGTATAGAACTGCGTGACCTTGTACTTCTCAACAATTGCCCAAAATCGGCCGGCGTCGGGCCACGTTGGGACACCCTCAAAGAGGACCGATGCAGCGCCGTTGCAAAGAGGTCCGTACATGATATAGGTGTGACCTAAAGGGAAAGAATCGAGGGTGAGGGCACGCCCACAACGCCAATCCATAGAGCGATTTCGTACCGGTAACCCAACCGAGATCGGCCGTGCAATAGTACACATCACCGGGATGGTAGTCAAAGATGTACTTGTGCGTAGTAGCCGCATACACCATGTAACCACCTGTGGTGAAAAGATCTCGGTGAGATCAAGACGAGCGTGTCGACGTTGGTTGCTGTGTTCTTTACCTGTGGTGTGGAGCACTCCCTTGGGCTTGCCCGTACTGCCAGAGGTGTAGAGCATGAAGAGCGGATCTTCGGCATCGAGCCACTCGACGGGGCAATCCTCAGAAGTACCGGCCATAAGCTCGTGGTACCACACATCTCGCTCGGGCTTCATGTGGGCCAGGACCTTGTCGCCCAAACGCTTGTACACAATGTGCTTGATCTGCCGAGCAATCAACATGAGACGAATCAATATGTGCATTCGACACAAGGCGACTCGGTACGCAGCAGAAAGAGCTTTACCTGCAGGCCAGTCTTGGCGCACAGAGTAAGGGCCTCGTCGGCAGCCTGCTTGAGAAGGACGGGCTTGTTCCCACGAAGCACGGCATCGGCAGAGATGAGGATTTTGGCCTCTGAGTCAAGCAGGCGGTTGGCCAAGGCCTCGGCCGAAAAGCCAGAGAACACGACCGAATGGATTGCACCTGGTGGTGACGTCGTGGTTGGGGGATGTGATGACACGGACGATGAATGGATTGCAGGAGAGCGAACGTACCGATGCGGGCGCAAGCGAGAAGGACGACCGGCAGCTCAACGATCATGGGCAAGTACACGGCCACCCTGTCGCCTTTCTTCACGCCGAGTGACTTGAGCACGTTGGCAAACTTACACACCTGCAGCGCGCAGACGAGTTCTGCCAGATTAGCACAGCGATCCTTCTACCCACACGGGTGGCGCGCTTGATGCACCTCGGTCTTGAGCATCCCGTAGGTCCACACTTTGTCCTCGCCTTCGTCATTGCCTTCCCAGTAGAAAGCGACCTGGTCGCCCTTGCCGGCTTCTACGTGCCTATCCACAGCGTTGTAGCAGATGTTGGTCTTGGCACCAACGAACCACTCGATTTTCGCGGGCCCCTGCGTAATGTCGATGTTGTACGAGCTCACCTGCAGAGAGCAAAATCATAAATCGCTCCTCTCCCTGGGCAAACATTTTTGCACACCCCCCTAACACGCGTAATCTTCCGTGCCAGCTGGCACTGAAAGATGCGAGCGAGACAACGAAGAACGTTTTGATGATAAAAAGCAACCATTAGACGGAAACGCACCTTGTTCCATTTCTGCTGCCAGTAGAAATCGCGTTCCGCAATCTCAGCCCAGAAGGCATCGGGATCGGTAACGCTCTTCTCGTAAAGCTTGTTGTACTCGTCGATCGATTTTACGTGGGCGCGCGACGAAATGTCGGCCGGGGGCGGGTAGACCTGCGCCTGCTTCAAGCTCTCAAGATCGTGGTCCTCCATCTCCTCTCCTCCGGGTTTGCGCGAGCGTTTCGCGCTCTCGCGCGCCACACAGAACCCTCGCGGGCACTTCCGATGGGTGCGGATGTATTTTGTGTGGACACCACAAGCCTTTGGGCCAAAGGGAGAGAGGAGAAACATATGCAAAGACTAGGAGGGAATGTATGGACGACCTGATAGACTGAGGGCATGTGCACTCAGTCAGTATCCTCGCCGGGAGGGCGTGACATGAGTCCATTATCTGTCAATCTGCCAGTAGCCCAAGAGGTAGAGGCTCCTGATGTAAAAGATGTCCTTGGCCATCTGGATGGAGGCAGTCAGAGGGTTGAGCGTAGAGCCGGCAATCTCCTGCCAGTTGACGGGAACCTGGGTTCACAACAAGGGTTTTCGAAAGGCCTCAGGATTAGGCGTGGTTTCGCATTTTACATGAAGAACAAGTCTAGGCTGCACCTCTTCGATCGGCATGTTCAACTGCTGGGCGAGAAACAGCAACTCAACGTCAAACGCCCACCTCTCTGATATGATCAAGCGACGACAGAAGAAAGGTGAGCTCGGCCTGGGACAAATGTAGTAGCGAGGAAGAAGACAGCTAGTACCGATGTGAAGGTTCGAGAAGAGCAGCTGGGCACTCTTGCGAGTGAAAAGCTTAAAGCCGCACTGAGTGTCGTGCACGTTGGCCACGCAGAACGTAACCAGCATGTGGAAGGTGGCGCCAAGGGTCTTCCGCAAGAAAGTTCTCTGTTTGGGCCAAACATAAGCACACCACCACGGTTCAAGAAAGGGCGAAAGGAGTTCTGCCTGCAGGTACCTGCGCAACTGCCTCGCTCTTCTCCTGCAGATGATGGCGAGAGCCAACAGCCACACCCAATCCGTTCTTCTCGGCCTGCGCGTGCAATCTCCCTACGTGAGCAACTGCCGTCACGAAGGAGGCACGACGTAAAAGTTAACAAAGAGTATACCTGAAGAAGGCGCTTCTCGAGCCTCTCAAGGTCCGCAAACTTGGTAGCGCCATCGGCGTCAACCATCAGCGCATATCTTCCTCTGGCAACCAGCATGCCCTGTTGGTTGAAAGCGCACTCAGTGCTGAGGCAAAAACACACTTCCCCACAGAGGTTGACCATAAAACAATGCGGCGCAAAGGCGGAGTGGGTACCCTGCGGACAGCGCCTCCCTTGCCTCTGTTCTTGGCGAGCTTCAGCACGCGAACTGTGTCGAGCTTGTGCTGCTTAGCATAGCTGAGCGCCACGTCGGTGGTCTTATCACGCGATCCATCATCGACGACGACGATTTCGTAGGTGAACTGCGGATCTTCGGCGCTCCTCTGTTGAAGGTAGGCCAAGGTCTCGTCCAACATCGTTGGCATGCGCTTCTCTTCGTTGTAGGCGGGCACTACGAGCGTGAGGTAGACAGCGGGCTCGGCCGAAGGCGCAGGGAAAGACTTCCTCTCATTCGTACGAGCGTCAATGTACATATTCTCGTTCTTGTACCATAACACACTCCTCTCAGGGAGGTAGCGATAGAACAGCGTTACGCCAGCAACGATCTTCACGCATACACATCAAAAAAAAGAAAGATTGGATTAGATTTTGTAGCGGCTAGATTGTGGGCTAGAGATGACACGTTCTTGTGGATAGACGTACCAGAACCAAAAGAGGAACCCACAAAGGGATCGAAAGCAGAAGGTCTAGCATGGCGCACTCGATGTACTACGACCGCGCCACCGTGAGATGATCTTTTTGCGTACTCTCAAGCCTTGTTTTAGCAGAGGACGAGGAATCAAAGCCCTTGCAACGTGTCGCGTCAGCGAACTTTTGCGGAAAGGACAACCAGCAATGCTTGGTATGCGCGCCAGCCAAAGCCAAAAAACGATCGCGCACGCACACGCGTCCCTCGGGTAGAGAGCCCCTTGCTCGTGCCGTGTTGGTTCATGATGGCAGCTCTCCAACAAACCGAACTGCACCACCTTCATTACCACTTACTGAAGTCAAACTGTCCGCTTCCCTCAGCCTCCTTGCGCTTGGCGCCAACCTGCGGGAGGCTGAGACCGACGGTGGCAGCACCGCTGGAGGCTGACACTCCACCAGGAGCCGGTAGCCCGAGTCCTCGGGCTGGCTTGGCCGAGGCCGGCGCAAGGCTTGTGGTGTGGATGTACTTGCCAACACCTTGCCTGAATACCGCCTGCTTCGATTCGCCCGTCGGATTACTGTACCAGTGCCCAAACTCCTCCTGGCGATTGACGGGCGATGAGCAAAGAGCAACACCAAGGCGGGGTCACAGCAGCAGTGTACCATCTCGGCTTTCTCCTTGGCGTCCTTTGCCTCCTTTTCAGCTTCCTGTTTGACTTCCTCCTCGAGCAGCTCGGCATCAAATGGATTCACGAAAATGCTCACCTTCTTAATCAGGATGTCGTTCTGGCCAACATTGAAACATAAACGTCAGCACCAAGACGACGGAGATGTGAGCTGGTGAGGGGGGAGAACCCTGGGCTTATCCTTGGGATCAGTTGGTACGGTTTCCATGAGATCGAGAACCTCCATGCCGCCCACAACCCGCCCGAACACGCTGTGTCTGTTGTCCAGGTGATGTGCTGGCTTGAACAAAATGAAGCTGCACGTCACCACGAGCGCCCACAATTAATTGTGAGCAGCAGTGGAGCGAGGGAAGTCCATAGCACTTCGAGCGTACAATTGAGAGGTATTGGTTCCCGGGCCGGCATTTGCCATGCTGAGAATGCCCCGTCCGCTGTGCCTGAGCGTGTGCACGATTTCGTCCTTGAGCGGCTTTCCCCAAGCGGACTTACCGCCAGTTCCGGATGCAGTCGGATCGCCACCTTGAATCTATACCAAGGGTAAGAGAAGAAAGCCCATGGCGAGCAGGATGAGTAAAATGATAAGAGTCAATTGCAACGAAGAAGAAACGCACCATGAAGCCGGGAATGAGGCGGTGGAAGGTGGTGTTGTCATAGAAACCTCTCTCGGCCAGAAGGAGGAAGTTTTCGCACATCAGAGGCACCTGGTCGCAGTGTAGTTCGATGTTGAGGTCGCCGAGGTTGGTATGTAATCGCACGTAACCCTATGTGTGCGTTCGCGTCAGTGCAATGCGCTTTCGGTATGCACTAACGCGAGAGGGTGTCACCTTTTTCTTGGTCTTTTTGATAGGAAGGTCATCTTCAGTGGCCTTTTGGGCAAAGCCGGCGCAGGTAAAGAACGCCGACGACGTGACCGGCTTCTTCGCTTCTGGCGTTGCGGTCGATAAAGTGACCGCGGTCGTCGTAGTCGTGGTGGCGGCCGTGGGAGGAGCTACTTTTCGCTTCTTGGCCGCAGGGGCCGTTTCTTGCGTCTTCTTGCTGTTCTTCTGCGTTATTTTACGCAACCATCAGAGTAAGGGACCAAGTCAATCAATAATGGATGCACGGCTGAGTACGTACGCTAGCTAACTCGGCAAGCACTTTCTGGGTGGTACCAACGGCGTTGATGTTCTTCGAGGCGTCTTCCTCCTCCTCCTCCTTGAGGGAGAGACCCTCCTTAACATAGTGGAAATCGGAGATGTTACGCTTTTGCATGTTGTTAGGGTCCTGAATGCTAGAGGAGGGAAAGGAGAAGACGGCACGATCTCAGGTTACAATGCTACAGCAAGAGGACAGCCGGCGTAAGAAGCGTGTCAAAGGGACAACTAACCTGATGACGTCTTTGCGAGTGAACGGATCGCCCGTGATCAGATCCTACAGACCAGAAATAAGTTAACACACGTGAGACAATGCGTGCGAGAAAAGGGTGGAAAGCGAGGCTGCATACGTTCCACGACTTGATCTTGATGTTCATTTGCTCCACGGCCTCCATGGAGTAGACTTGCCCCGAAGTGCGGACGAACACAATGTGCGAGTGATCTGCGCTCACAAGTCTCGTTAGGCACATGAGTAGAAAGGTCTTCTGGTCGTCAGCACATACCAGTGAAAGCCTTGTAGGTGATGGGGCACATGTATTCGCCCTGCGGATTCTTGTGGAAGGTGAGCTTGATGAGGTCTTTGGCCGTGATCGGGCGGCCCGTGATGGGGTGCTTTCCAAACTTCTTGATGTAGGGCATGATGTTGCTGTGACCGTGACATTAGTGCCACATCACGAGACCACTTGCACAGCCGGCACTGCACGGCATGAAGCGCGTACAGGATGTCAAAGACGGTGCCCTCGGGCGCGGTGGTCACGGGGGTCTCGAAGGGCTGGAGAGAGATGCCGCAGCAGTAGTAGGGCAGCGGCTTAAACAAACCCTTCCTCTGTGGCGTGTTTGCCGTCTTGCCTCCACCTTCTGTCGCCCATTCCTTCGCTGTCACGTAGCTGTGTAGGGCGGATTGGGGAGATTGAGAGGGGGGGGGGTGAATTAAATCACTGCCTACACTGAAGAACCAGTAAATTGAGCATGCTAGCATCATTGAAAAAAAGCACATTTTTTCACCCTGTCTGCGACCCATCTCACGAATGGATGCTCCTGAGCTGCTTCTTTGCCGATGTTGTGTTTTTGTTCCTTCTTCGCGACCACGCAAGAATTTTGTTTTTTTATTTATTTATTATTATTAAAATATTTCCGTCTTGCGCGACTGGTTGGCTGCGGAGTGTGTGTTTTTACATGTGGTGTAAGACCAGAGAAGGCATAGCCTCGATTCTCTCGTGCGTGTCGTAGGGAGGAGAGGAGAGGGAGAAAAGAGCAAAATAAATAGCAGGGGCTCCACGCAAACCGGAGAGCGTGGGAGGCAGGGTGTCGAGCTTGGCGCACGTTGGGGTGCTCATCGTCCGCTGGAGTAGTGCGGGTTGCGGTTGCCGTCGATGTACTTGTACTTGGAGTTGCGTACGGGTTCCCTCTTGGGCGTAACCTTCCTTGGCGGACCTACCTTGGCGGGAGCGCTCGTGTTGGTCTTCTTCGCGGCCGTCCTTACGGGCGCCTTGGCGGAGGTGACGGTGGTCGCCTTCTTCGTCACGGCTTTGGTATCAGCAGCCTTCATCCTGGGGACGGGGGGCTTCTCGAGCAGCCAGATGCGGTCGTCGAACCTGCCGAACTTCTTGCGCATCTCGGTGTGGTACACCATCAGTTCGTCAGCGATCTCGCCCTCGCGGCCGCGACCAGGCTTGCCTCGATGATCGTCAAAACGGAAGTTGATCATCAAGTTGCGCAGGCTCGAGTCGTCCACTCGCCAGTACTGCACCATCCAGAGGAACATCAGCGCATGCTCCACAAAAAGGTAACGCTGATAACTAGAGGAAGCAGGAGGCGCTTCCGTACTCCGAAAGCCTTGAATCGCTTGAGCTTGTTGGCCTTGCCAACAATCCAGTTGTTGTGCACGACATAGGGGAACTCGGTCCCGGCCCACTTGTTGCTGAAGAAGTAAGCGCCACTGGTGGAGAGAGAGAGAAAGAGAGAGAGAGAGAGAGAGTAAGACAGCCGCGCACACGACAAGTGGAAATGCAAGATGGAGTACCTGGGGAAGTCATCGATGCCCATGATCTTGTAATTGGGTACTTCGGAAGCGGAGATGTTGATGGCGTTGGTCTAGACGCACACACATACATAGCATCGAAAGCGTGAGCATCGCGCGTGGACGTTCGTTCGTGGATGGACACTGCGAACGAGCACGAAAGCTTACCTTGCCAGACACCGCGCCAAGCCACATGTTCATGCACAATTGCTCCTTCTTCTTTTGAGTCACTTCGCAGTCGATCACGTGGTTGATGAATGCCAAGCTGCACGAAAAACAAAAGACGGTTGTGAGCGTGGGATCGGCTGGCAAGAGATCGCACGTGCATCGCTTCTCGTACCTCTTCTCACGGTTCTTTCCGTAGAACAGGCCACCACAGATACCCACGTTTTTGTTTGGAGCGCTGCCGTCGTTGGTGAAGAAGATGTCGACTCTGTTGTAGCGAGTGTGTAAGTTCGACATTCTCAAAAGAAGGAGATGACAAGGGAGACCCAGGGACGTACTCAGAGTCACCCATGGCGGTGAAGGGATTCTTGAGCCACACCATGTCGATGTCGCTCACCATGACCGAATAGCCCATCTCCACGATCTTCTTGAAGTAGTGCGACTTCTTATGAACGACCTTGTTCCAGTTGGCGAAGGCACGGCTCCCCTTGTCCGTAGTATAGGAGACGGACTCAGAGAGGGCATCCATTCCGATCTCTGGGTCGTACGCCCAATCCACACCTGTTGCGCGCAACGCATGATAGAGAGAGGTCAACTACAGCTGTGCATTGCTGGCCCCAAGCGGGCTTGGTCGGATGGACGAACCAAGGTAGGAGAGCTGCTGCGCCATCTGGACGTCGCTGGGGATGATGACGTAGTTCGTGATGTTATGAGCATCCACATACGACTGTAAAACATAGAGCGTCAGTGACACAAACAGGAGAGGACCAGGGGACCAAGCTGAGGGCGCCTTCATGGCATACCTTCCAGTTGAGCAGGAACTCGAGGTAGCCCGAGTTGGCGATGACCATGATCACCGTCCCGTTTTGAGCCACACGCGGCAGTGCGTTGTGAAGCAAGAACGTGTAATCTCTGTACTTGTAGCCTGCAGAAGAGACGCATGCACCATGAATGAGCGATTGGCTCAGAAGATCGCGAGTGGTGGTTGGGGCAGAGAAGGGGCAGTACTGTCGTCGATGGGAGCGTCGGGGTCATCTTCGTCTTCGCTCGGTTGGAGTTTAAGGTTCCGAATCGTCTGATCAATGAGGGGATCGACTTCGAAGCTCTTGACCCGCCCCCTGAGCCGGTCGCGCTCGGCGAGCCAGGTATTGTCGAGATCCTCGGGGTTGGTGACGCGGCCTGAGTTAGATCTCGAGGAACCCCTCGAGGAGAATGAGAAGAGACGCGGCGAGGTCGAGTAGCTAGCCGTCAGCAGGATGGTGCCCGCGATGAACAGGGCGATGAAGGCCAGCAGAAGGAAGCCCTGGAATCGAGCCGAAGATGGGGACGACGCCCCAGCCGCGGAACCAGCCGCGGGCGAACCAGACGGAAGAGGCGGCCTCGAATGCGGCTTTGCGGCTGAGTACAAACCCGCGACTGCGCCGCTCCCCTCAATGAGGTTCTTGCTGTTGCTGGTGTGGGTGTGGTAGCGATGCTGCTGGCTCTTGAGCCCCATCAGACCGCTGCCGGTCGAGACGGTGAGGAAGCGCGGGGAGGTCGGCGGCGAGATCTCCTCCATGGTGTCGAAGGAGTCGCCCTTCATCACTTGGGCCATGGCCATGAACTGTTCGTACTGCTTGCGCTTCAGGTCGCTGCTCCCATCGAGGGTCGACATGTTGCTGTTACTGCTGCGGATGTTGATGTGGGTGCTGCCGCGGATGTTGAGGTGGGTGCTCTTGCCGAGGGTCGAGAGGGGCAGGGGCGGGGAGGTTGAGGGCGAGGATGGCGCGGTCCCCTTCTTGCGTCGCGTGGGGATGGGGGTGCCACGCGACGAGTGGAGCAGCTCGAGGTCCGACTCAGCCTTGAGTTTGTTCTCTCGGAGACAAACTACCACTTCAGCGGTCCCGTCTCGCCTTCCGCGGTCCTCCTCGTCGTCCTTCTCTCTTTGCGGCTGGCTCTTTCCACCACCTTCGGCTTGCGCCGCTGGGGCGCTGAGGACGAACTGATCCTCGTTCTTCTTGTGACTGTAGTTGTCGTATGGAGCCGCTGCGGCGGGGAGGAGGAAGGAGAGGTAGCGCGGCGGAGGGTGTAAGCCTTCGCTTCCCGCTCCCAGAGCCACGACTGGTGAAGCTTCGTTGTCCGTGGCTCTATCCAATACCCGACGGTCTAGTTCGCCGCTGCCTCGCTTGCAGGACAGGGCGGCCGAGGGCGAGTACAAGGGCCAAGCAGCGGCCACGTCGTGCCGAAGAGGGAGGTCAGCGAGTGAGGGCGCCGAGGGCTGTGCTGATGCTTCCATTTCCTTCGCGCTGTCTCGCTTGCCCTTCTTGAGGTGTGAGCAAGGATGAGGAAAGAAAGGTTGTATGTGGGACGGCTGCCGTTCGGTTCGGGGTCGTAGTACTCTGTGCCCACCTCGCTCGCACGGCACGGGTCTACAAACGCGGTCGGACACGTAAAGCAGAAGAGTTTCCCCTTGGCGTGTGCTCGCCCTCTGCCGTCGAGGTACTGTTGTGCGTGGCGAATCCGATGAACTTTCAATCTATTCTTTTCTGTCGACGTGCGACCTGCAGTCGTCACTCTTGGTGGCTTTGCCCGAGATGAGATGGGCAGGTGGTTGCCTACGCAGTTGAGGTGAAACATCAAGATGTCAATCACGATCACCAACAGCTTCCGCGACCATGGCCTCTTTCAGAGTTCCTTTTCATTCTCTGCCCTTTTGCGGTAAACTGCACATGGTTGGCCTGTACATTTACACGCTCAGAACGTTTGCCCACATGGTCCCACACGGCAGCATTGGGCTTTTGCCATCTCAGCCACATGGTTGGCCGGAACATTTGCGTGCTCCAACACCTGCATCTTTTTGATCTGGTGCGAGCAGAGAACAAGCAAACCCAACAAGCAGCGGGGGAATGGTTCTGTTGCACTCAGACAGTATCATCCAGGGGCAAGAGGCATCTTAGCCTCGTCTACGTTGAGGGCAGCGAGGAGAGCGGGCACTCGGTCGCTCGCCAGGTAGAGCACTAACGGAGTCGTCCCAAATGTGTACACGGCCTCCTTGTGGTAAAACAAGAGGCCCTCTTTCTCGAACGGCACCTTCGCGCAGGAGGAGGACGATCAGGAGGTCAGGCCCACAATCTAAAATCATTATAAGCAGCAAAAAACAAGCTTGATGCGGCTTAGTGAGCCTACCTCGTTGCTCATCGCAGCCCGCACACCGACCATAGAAGGGTCGAATTGAGAGAGTGGCGCGAAGCGGTATTCGTTGTGTCGGGAGATGGTGCTCAGACCATCTTGTTCGCTCAACTTTGTGTGCACCCAGTAGTTCCTGCGCGTGTCAAAGGGAGGGTAAGGTTAGAGACAAGACTGAATGCTGGTGTGGCGATAGGGATTTGCTGATGTGCGAGGAAGCGCAGGCGAACCTAAAAGAGGTGTCGCAGTCGTAGTAAAGATTGCCGCGCCAGCATTGGATGTCGAGCACGTAGTACGTGAGCGATGGTTCGTGAAAGACACAGTCAAGTATGCAGTAGTGGGTGGGGTTGTTGACTGAGAACTTGGCCGTGTTGCCCGAGGGCAGTCCGCTCGAGAAGCGATGCAGCACCGCTCCATTCCTCAGCCGCGACGTTGTCTGGCCCTTGGCCGAGATGACGAGGCATCGCTTGCCGCCCGACGGCACCGGCACGCACACCCAGCTTTCGGCGAGATCGAGTGGCAACTCGTCGCGCGCCATCTCCTCCGGCAGCATGAAGGTGCCGCGATATCGTGCCCTGACCTTTTCTTCCGTCCGCTCCTTCTTAAAGGCCTTCTTCTCGGCCTTGAGTTCCTGCACAAACTCTTCGTCCACACGATGCGCCTTGCGAACGGATGGTCCTTCTTGTGTGTGAGCGGACCGGTCCTCCTCCTCCTCTCGTTTTCTCTTCTCCTTGCCGCTACTAATCGCGGTGGCCGGTGGCTGCTCGGCTTCCTCCTCCTCCTCCTCCTCTAATGTCTCTTCGATGGGGCTCTCGAGGGCTAGGCTGCGTGCGAGCGAGGTGAGATCCCTTCGCAAATCGCGCTGCCGCGAGAGCAATTTCTCCCTCCGCTTGGTCTGGTCGCCATCTCCCGATGTGCGTTTGAACTGTTCTTGCCGCTTCTCCGACGCCGTTAAACGGGGCTTGCCCCCTTCGGCACCACTGAAACTGAGCGATGCAAACAGGGCAGAAGGATCGACTTCTGTCTCCTCGTGCGTCTGTTCCATCTTGCCCCCCCTTCTCTCTTGTCCGATTTCTTTTCTTTTTCTTTTCTTCCCAATGTTTTGGCTTTGTTTTCGTGATCGCGAGGCGGGTCATGGCTGCATCTTGGTGAGTACGTCGAGCGCCTCCTTGAAGCTTATCCGTTCTCGAGTGTCGTGCGTCCAGCAGCGCTCGATGAGCGAAGCCCATTGTGGCGGGCACTCCTGCGTGCACGCAACGATTTGAGGTGGTGGTCTCCCAAACTGTGGCGTGTGGGGCGTACCGGTGGTATGGGGGGCCTTTCCGCTCCCACAAGGGGCAAAACGTGTTTGAGTTGCTCCACGGACACCACTTTGCTCCTGTAGGAACGAGGAAGCGCGACAACGAACCATGAGTCCTATGCCGGGTGCTGACCAGGTGCATGATCACGCACCAGAAGGACCAGAGAAGGAGCCCGAAGGGAAAGACATCAGTGCCCAATGCGTAGTACGCGGCAGCGCGAGAGCTTCTTTGCTCTGGCGGCTGCCACAGCCTGTTTCCAGAGACCCCATCCAAAGGTGAGTATGTCGCCGCGCACAGAGGAAAGGCGTCGCGTACGCTCGTGCGGTCTCTGTTTTCGCCAAGTCTCGCCCTCGTACTGGTGCACCGTTGGCAAGCTCATGACTGATACCCAAGTTCGTGATCTTCGCTCTGGGTTAACACGAGCACAATGCGCCGTTAGACTTGCGTCAATACAATGTTAACACAGGTGGCAATGTTGTACCGAAGACCCAGGTAATGAGGTGTGCCATGGAGATCAAACTTGTTCCCAAACAGGAGAATATTGCTCGGCTTCAAGTCGCCATGGACTAGCGCAGGAGACGAAGCGTGGACATAACTCATTCCGGCTGCAACACCTGCAATGCCACGTTTCGTGTCAGCATCAGCGAATAAACCAACCAACACTGAAGATGACGACGTGAATGGCACGATGATAGTTGCATACCTTTGACTATCTCCAGAAAATGAGCAACGAATTGCGTGTCGTGCAGGTACCTGTGGTTATCGATCAGCCAAGAGTGCAGATCGCCCAAGTTCGCTTTCTCCAGAACCACGCATCCCTGTTGAACAAAAGTACGCGCATAAGCGGCAAGGTGAGTGAGGGGTGATTGAGCAATGCTGAGTGCTAGCAGCTGCGAACGGAGCTGCCAACAGGTACCTGTATGTCCCGACCAGGGATGGCATATAGTCGTCCATACGCTCGCATCACATTGGGATGGTTGAATTTCCTGTACAGTGACACTAATCATTAGCTCAACCTTACCACGAGCTGCAAGCAGATCCATGCTCGAGTAAATACCAAAGATTGTGGCACTCGGTCTGGTAGGCGCGCTCCTCGTGGTAGATCTTGACCGCCACCGGGCTGAGTCCTTGCCAGGTACCCTCGTAGACCGACCACGCCCGATCATCCGATTCTTCTGTACAGGTTGGTAACAACCAACGCGTTAGTTGGGCAGCCCAGGAAAAAGGGACAGCAAGCTTGAAGAGCGATGGATTGAAGCCTCACCATCAGTGCGTCCCGTTAGCCGCCTGCTAAAGTCAACGGTGATCGAGTCAAGGTCTAGCTCTGGGATAGGTGTGAAAAGCGCAAGTAAGAATCCACCATGCCGGGAGGCGAGAAGAAAGGGAAGCAGGTTATCATGGCACCCTGGAGAAGGAGTGTGTGCATAAGTTCGCTAGGATTGCCGAAGCTCGGGCTCGAAAGCGTGCCGCTTGCACCTACGCCGTCATGTCCAAAGAGCGCTGGGTGCTCGAGCACCTCATCCTATGTGAAGTGCACCATCACGAGGTCAGCTCAGCGCTCGCCCACTCCAGGCGATTGAGGGAAGCGCACAAGAGATAGGTGCTCGGCAGCAGCGAGATCGGAGTAGAGATGGGCCAGATGGTCGTCGTGAATGGCGGGCAGCTGCCCGTGATGCGAGTGGCCGTTCTGCGCCTCGCTCACCAGGAGGATTGGCGGTGGTGTCATGGTGTTGCCTGTTGTACCACCCTTCACGCGCACCGAGTCTCCCGAACGTTGCGACTTCCTTCGATGCATGTCGGCCTCGCCTGCCTGGTGACGTTTGTGCTCGTTGTCGTCATGCTCTATCTCTAGTTCTATCTCCGGCATGTCGTTCACCAGCGTCGTGTCATCGGGTGGGTGCCTGCGGCCCTCGTCCCCCACCTTCGCTTGCTTCCTCACTTTTGTCCCGCGTACTCCCTCCTGCGGGACAGGACCAACCAGCACACAACCAATAATTAGGAGCTAACTCCGAGAGGAGAAGAAAAGAATGATGAAGAGGAGTAGGAAGGAGGTGTGCCTGTTCGCCGTTGCCATCTTTGTTTCTCTTTCTGCCTCGCTTTGGTTTGTCCTGCGCATGAGGAAGAGCGGTGAACGGTGAGGAGGCACTCGCGGACAACATGACAGTTTTGCCACGAGCGAAGCGGTGGCAGAGGGAGAGAGCGCTAATAAATAAATAAATAAATAATAGTCAAGTTATCGGCTGTAACCGAGAACGACATAACAGCATAATTATTATTAATATCGTGAAATGCACGATAAAGGTAAGCGTGGCCGGTCAACACACAGCACAAAAAGCGCAACACAGCAAAGAACGAAAACGGCAAAAACCAAAACACGGGAAGCGAGATACTCACCTTGTTGGTCGTGGCGACATTGCCGGCGCTGCTGGCTTCCTCCTCGTCGCTTGTGGCGCCGCCGAGTTCGACGCCCTCGAGCTCGGTGGAACCAACGTAGGTGGCCATGAACCGGCTGGCGGCCGAGTTGACGGGCGGCCACGCCCAGACGTGGTAGTGCGAGTCGTTGTCCGGGTCCGATACCATTCCGAGCTCCTCGAAGAAGCACGAATACTTGGGCGGGTTGCGCTTGGCCGGCACGATCCTGAGGTTTTTGTTCATGCCGCCGCTTGCGATGCGGCGAAAGAGGTAGAAAATCGCAGAAGTTCGGTCGGGAGCAAAATGGCGAACGATTTCGCTTGCTCTCGCTTCACTCGTCCACGAGTGGCAGGCCGATCGCTTCCTCCTCTTTTTCACAAGGTGAAACGCGGCCGCCGCTGGCAAACCTTGCTTCTCCACGGGCGAGACGGGCGACGAGGAAGATGACTGCATGGAAATTTCGTGTTGCGGATGGAGATTTGTTCCGTTGGCGATTGCGGGGGCTAAACCTGAGTCCATCCGTCCACCAAAATACGCTCGCGAAGGTATGGAGTGGTCGCTACTGACTCCACCGGTGTCGGTGTAGTCGTCCTCATCTTCCTCATCGTCGTCCTCTTCGTCGTCCTCTTCTTCCTCCTCTTCCTCAAGATCGTCCTCGTACGAGCCTTCCTCATCTTCGAGAGCCGAGCGAGAGTACTCGTCCCCACGGCCCAGCTCCATCTCTATCTCCTCCTCCTCCTCAAATTGAAGCAAATTAACTTTCTGCTTCGGTTCGGCCAACGACACCAAACGGAAAAAAAAACAAATAACGGCGGTAACACACCACACCAACCGCCTTCTCTTTGTCTCTCTCTCTCTCTATTGTGCCATGCAACGTGTGTTGTCGCCTTCCTGTCCCTTCCGTTGTCGCCAGAGCAAAAAGAAAATAACAAATAAAACCCACAGTTGAAAAACAAGCCGAAACAGAAGACGAGGAGGCGAAGATCGGCGCGAGAGAATGATCAACTTCTTTTTGGTGCAGAATCGGCAGGGAAAGGTGCGCTCGGCCAAGTGGTGGGTGCCCTACGACGACGCCGAGAGAGCGAAGCTCGCCCTCGAAGCCCATCGCGTCGTCAACGCGCGGCACTCCAAGTTCACCAACTTCGTAGAATTCCGCGACCACAAGGTACTTCCCCCGCCTTCGTCGTCGGAAGAGAAGACCACGAATCGCCGAGGGCTTCTCTTTCGTTCTTTTGGTACTTGTTGCTGTGTGTAAGCGTCAGACTGACTCCCGTGGATAGCTGGTGTACAGGCGGTATGCTGGTCTGTATTTTTGCCTGTGCGTGGAAGTGAGCGACAACGAGCTGGCGGCGCTGGAGCTCATCCATCTGTTTGTGGAGGCGCTGGACGCATACTTCGGCAATGTGTGTGAGCTTGACCTTGTCTTTAACTTCGCCAAGGTATACCAGATGCTTGATGAAGTTGTGGTTGGTGGTGAGGTTGTTGAGACCAGTAAGGCTCGCATCCTGCAAAGGGTGGATGAGCTTGACCAGCTCCCTTGATGTGGCCCCATAAAGAGTTCCTTGACCTCACCAAGCACAACACAATATTAGAAAATGACACAGGCAGTGCAAAGATCAAGTGGATGTCACTGTGACTGGAGCCTGATGAGAATTTGATTGATGAGTCCTCTTTATCCACAGATTGCTCAGCCAAGTACCTCTGCCCTGCTGATTTTTAACTTTTATTTTTATTATTGTTAACATTAATCTCCCCATGTGTAGGTGCACAGTTCTACAAGCTCATCTTCCTGGCCTACAGCCACCACTCCAAGTCCTGCCATAGCATTCTTGACTGTTCACCACTGCAAGGAACAGCACTGCAAGCGTGTGTGGAGCTTGACTGGAGCTACCACCTGCTGACAGGGTCAGTGAAGCTGCTTGACCATGAAACTACACTCATCAACAATATGATTAACTGTGTGCTTATTCACACTAGCCACTCACAATTGCAAAGTGGATAACCACAACTTCAACAGTCACCAATGAGATTCTGTCCCTGGCATGTGCTTCCCTTTCATCTACATCTGGTAGCACAACACCAAGATTGGTATGTTCATCTTAAGTCAACATGTATGCCTACACATTGAATTTATCATTTTAATTTAACATGTATTTGTCCACAAAAAATATTTTCAGCACATACACAAACACAATGCACCCATCATTACATTTGTTTATTAACATTTTCATATCTCCTTTTACAAGGACCAGCACTTCAACAACCATTCTCCAAGCCTACCATCAAGCACCACAAATCAAGCCCTTCCACTTCATCTCCATCAACATCAGACTCACACAGAACCTGTGGACCCAATCCAACCAAACCAACACAACAACAACCCACACAACAGGAACCTGTGGACATTTGAAATGAGAGGTCCAGTCATTTTTAAAAGTCGTTTTAAGGCGTGATAAATCAATTTTGTTGCTTTTAAATGGTTTTTAAATAATATTTGTACATTCATTATGTAGTTTAGAATCCTTTACTAAGTACAAAATCATCCTGTATTGCCAACAGTGAGGGCAAAAGTACTTCAGTGCAACATAAGTTATGCTGATAATGTTAAATAGCAGCATAACAATAAGACAATAAAATGTGCTTAGCTTGTTTAAATGGTCTAAATTAAATTAAGGAAATAATTGTATTGCGTTAATTACTGCTAATTATTTATAAGCTTTATTTGAAAGACTGCCATATATATGTAATCAAGCGCTGTTGCATTCACAAATGTGACATTGGTAAAGCAAGTGTTCACGTTTTTTTGAGGAAAAGAAGGATTTTATTTACATAGGGGAGGGTGAAATGGCGTTATACATCATCTGAATTCTCAGAGTCATAAGCAGAACCAGAGTCAGATGAATCCTCACTCAGGTCAGAGGAGGAGGAGGAGGAGTAAAAGTTGTTGTTGTCCTTGCTCTTGCCCTTGGGCCATGTTCACAAACACAACGTCAGAAATTAATGGATACATTGTGATAATATAAAAATCAAAAAAAACCTCATCTGAGCAAGAGTGCAAAGAGGAGGAGGTCATTGACGAACAGCAATGATTCTGTAAATTAAACATTAGAACAGAAACCATACTAATAAAACAACTGTAAGTGCAGTAAAACGAAAAAAGTACCTCTTGGGATGAGATTGAAGATCTTTTCTGGGTGCAAGCAGACAAGATGCTGTTCCAGTCTGTGATTGCCTTCTTGGAGCAGCTGAAAAGCAAGCTGTAACAGATGTTGGAAACAAGATGATTCTTGTTCTCAGTGGGCTGCCTGGAGCCACTTAGAAGGATGTTGTAAGTCCATCCATGGGATATTGCAGCATAAGCAGCTGTCCCACAAAGAGGACAGTAGTTGAGAAGTCATTGTCTGGAGGTTGTTGTCAAGTATGCAAGTATGAGGAACTTGCCAGGCTGATGTATATGATGTAGAGAGGTGTAGTGAGAGAGAGAGTTAATAGAGTGAAAGAAAAGGCAGTGCATTCACAAATGTGATGGACATTGATGTGATAAAAGCATCACATTTGCAAACACAACTGGAGGACATACCATTGTGTTGGATTCCTTGGGTGTCTCTGCTGGTTCTGACATTTGGAATACTGCCAGAGATCATATGGATGTAGCAGTAGTTGCTGTGCTTGGCTTGAGGACCAACTGATGCCATCAAGCTTCCCAATTCCTCCACATTGGAGGTAAGGAATATAGCATATGAATCTATTAAATATAAAAATAATGTTAGACAAATCATCACATTCATGAATGCAGCACAAAGAGAGAACCAATCTCAGCAGTATTGATGTACTCCAACACACATTCAACCTTCTTCTGTGTCCAGGTGCATACACCAGCACTAGAGGACAAACACCACATTGAACTTGTGGTCACACATCAAAGACACCAAGTTGTGGATGATGTTCTTGTGAAGGAGCACATGGTTGTAGGTCACAAGCTGCACTTCTCTCTGGGATGCAGCCAAGCTTCTTGCAGGATGTTGTTGACGACTTCTTCTCCTCAGCCTTCCTGGCTTTCTTGGCAGCCTTACACATCTCCTCTGTGGCCAAATCAGAGATTGGGCTGTGTTTGTGAACGTGGCAATGATGTGCTTAGAAAACAGTGTGTACCAGGAATTGTAGCAGAAGCTTCCAGTTGATTTCATGGCGTCCATTTGCCTTCCTTTTCCAGAATTGAGGTTGCATGATGTAGTGATGGAAATGGAAGAAGGTTTCCCACTTGTCTCAATGAACTGCAGTGTCATCATGTAGTTTGTTACAGTATGATGCAAGTCACATCAGGTCATTGGGATGACATGTTGGCTGTACAAAAGATGTGTAAATAAATTGAATGAATGGACCAGCACCACATCACAGGTCCAATCAAAGTCACAATCAGGGAACATCTCATAGCACATTGTAAGGCGGTGGTTGCCATCAATTACCACATACTCAGGCAACTTCTCATTAAGAACACACTGTTCTGGAGGCAGCTCTTGAACCAGGAGGCGCTCAAGAGTCAGAACTCCATGCTGCATCATTGCCTGCTTCATGACTGCCTTTCCATGAG
>CDFA01021792.1:0-23356 GCA_000826305.1 Acanthamoeba healyi | reverse complement strand
GCAGCACATCGAGTGGGGCCACCTGAAGCTGCTGCGAGGTCCCGTAGTGACGGCCAGCACGGTCGCAGACAGGCAGGGCATGCTCAACGAGTCCGAGTCGATCCTCAACGGCAAGCCCGTCTACTCGATCGGTACGCGGCTCTCATCACGCCTCTTTGATGAGCAATCAGCGCTAGTACCCTCGTCCTCCGCTTTCGCTGACGCGCGCATATCACACGCAGCGTTCTACTTGCCATGGGGCGCTGCCGGGTCGCTCGAGGTGTCGGTGGTGACGCAGCAGGGCAACCACGAAGAGGCCAGACAGCGCCTGGTCGCCATCGTCTCCTCTCTTGAATCTCGACCTTGATCGCTTCTCGGTGACACACAACACACCACCATCTGCATCTTCATCTTCGTCAGGGGATCACAGTTAAATAGCGATAGTTTACTTACACGAGAGTGTGTGTGCGTTGACTCTGCCAACAACACTCGGAGGGGGAGCTTGCATCGCACGCATTGCCTCCGATGATGAGAAGGTTCTCCTTCTCATTCTTCGTCTTCTTCATATCTTGATCAGATGCTCAGCTCGACGCCGAACTCCTTGTTGTTGTGGTGGGCGTTCTGGTGCACCACGGGCGCCGTCTCGACGCTGGCGACCAACCGCTGGCGCGCTTGCCACCACAGCGCAAAGGCCACGTCCCAGTGGTGGCCCTTGCCGCTGGGGGTCAGCGGGTAGGGGACGGTCCACGGCTTGGGCACGATCACCGTCTCGGTGTCGTAGAAGTGGAGCGAGAACACATCGCTCCATCCGAACTCCTGGTCGATCAGCAGCGGCGCCGCGGCGGGCGTCATCGCGAACGTGTTGGGCAGGAGCACCGGGTGCGGGTACAGCGAGATCAACATGCCTGCGGATCGGTTGACAGAGAATGGCGTAAGTTTCTTATGAAGGACGCGAGCGTTCGCGATGGCAGTGGCGAGTGCGTACCCTGCTCGGCGGTGCTCATGACGCTATCTTCGGTGTTGAGGCGATGCGAGAACTCGACGAACTGCTGGAAGGTCGATGCGTTGGGGTGCACCAACATGAAGCCGGGGTTCAGGATCTCGTAGGTGCGCATCTTGTCCAGCTGTTGATGGCAACAAGGGATGAATGTGAGCACCACACCGTGCTCGCACAGACGCAGATCAAGGAAAGACAGCGTGCGTACCGCAGCCTGATCGTTGGAAGCGGTGAGCTCGGGGAAGGCGAACAAGAAGTCGAGGTTCTTGAGCACGACGCTGTCGAGGTCGATGAACAGAACTGTAGAAAGACCGCGGGATCAGAAGTGAGCTCCTTCTCGGTTGGAGCGAGCGAGAGAAGCTAGGAGTGAAGCGTACCCTTGTCAAACTCGGTCATCTCCCACACGCGCACCTTGTTGATGGCCACCTGCCAGCGGCTCTTGGCGATGTGCGCAAAGGCGCCGGAGCCAAAGACCTTTTCGACGCCCTCGATCTGGCGGAAGAGCACGTCGGCCTCCATAAGCTCGCGCACGACCTCGCGGCCCAGGCTCTGCTCCACCTGCTCGAACGTCATCAGGTGCATCACCACGAACGGCTGTCTGCAACCCGCGGCCCTCGCCGAGTGGATCATCACTCTGCACACAGCCATGACACGTCCCGTCAGTTTTAGCTCCTACTTCCACCGCCTTGGGGGGACGAGTCTCTACGCGTGCACGCACCTGAGCCCCCAGACGTAGCCGATGTCGTTGGCGGTGTTGTGGTAGAGGGTGGCGTAGACCTTCCTACGGTCGACCTTGGCCTGGCGTTGGTGGTGGTTGGGAGTCGACGACGGCGCCTTCGGCGGTCGGACGGCAAGGGCCGGGTCGCCTTCGGCTGTGTGTTTGTCGTCGCTGCTGATGCTGATGCTGTGGTGGAGGCGGCTCGTGCCGTGGTCGATCTCGAAGAGCAGGTCCGAGACGCGCTCGCGCAGGACGTCCACCTGGGCCTTGACCTCGTCGAAGCTCTCCTCCTTGCTCACGTGGTCCGCATGGTGGCAGTAGATGATGATCGTCGTCGTCAGGCACAGCGTGCAGAGTGCCAGGAAGAAGAGCGTGTACTTCTCCGACGAGTCTATCGGCATGATGGCTGCTGCTGATGTCCTGTCCTGTCCGTACTAGTAGTCGCTACTTGAAGAAGAAGAAGAGAATGTCGACCGGAGCGAGAGAGTTGGGGACCAATCGCCTCTTGCAGAGCTGTGTTTGGTGTTCTGCTCGACTGTGAGACACAGGTAGAGAGGTGTAGTACTGCCGCGTGGATGGTGATACGAACCAACAGAGCGTGTAGGGGACAGCCCTTTATCGCGTGTGTGGGCCTATGCGCAAGTGCCAAGGGGCACGCGGCCAACGCAGCCAACTCCCGCAAATTTCGGCGGAATGCGAGGATCGCATCGAGTCTCGAAATTCCGACGTAAATGTTGGGGGAACATACGCTTGCACGCGGCAGCCGCGGAAGCCCTTGCCTCGGCTTCTGGGCCTGATGGGCGCGACACACAGACGTGACACCCCTGATGGGTTGCCAACAAAGTGTGAGAGAACCTGGTTCGCGCACCCACGTGTGAGCTCATTCGCGTGATGGGATGTGTATTGCCGCGCACAACAACAACAGTGATGACAACTGGGGTCGTGATGACGACGATGGCGGCAGCGGCGGTGAGATGAATGGAGGAGGGCTCCCACGCCCCCGCACGGGGGCGGGGAACCACCTGCTACAGGACAGTGTCGGCGCGCTGGAGCAGGCTCTGGAGCTCGGCCATCATGGCGCCGCAACGGTCGTCGTTGAGAAGCACCTCGGCAAAGTCGTCGTACTGGGTGTCCTCCATGTTGGCCATCACGAGCGGCGTGCGCTTGTTCAAGCTGATAGTCGGATACCTGTTCACCGGCGCCACTCTGGGTCACACGCAACGAACACGCGCACGCGCGCAATGTCAGCCGCGTCCGTCCTCGCTGGGTCAGCGAGTGTGTAGACTCGCGCGTACCTGAGCGAAGTGCCCATGACGATGAGTAGGTCGCATTCCTCCAGCCACTGACGCGCACGAGAGACATTGGCGTCGAGGAGCGGCTGACCGAACGAGACTGTGTCGGGCTTGAGCACGCCGCCGCAGCCGGGCGCGAGGCAGCGAGGCACGGCCTCGCCCGCTAGGAGGCGCGCCACTGTGGCGTCCATCGGGTAGGTGGCGTCGCACGTGAGGCAGCGAGCGCGGGTCGAGGTGCCGTGGAGCTCAATGAGGTGAGCCGGATCGAGGCCCGCAGTGAGGTAGAGGCCGTCGATGTTCTGCGTGAGCACGCCCAGCAAGCGACCGCTGGCCGCCAGATGGGCCGCGATGTGGTGCGACGCGTTGGGCTTGGCGTGCGCGGCGATGGCGTACAGGTCCGAGTGCATGCGCCAGTAGTTCACGCGCGCCTCCTCCTCGGCCACGAAGTTCTGGAAGAGCTCGTGCTTCTCGCTGTACTTGCCCCAGATCGTGAATCCGCCCATCACACCTCCATTGTCGCGGAACGCGGGGATGCCAGACTCTGCAGACACGCACGGGCTCACAAGTCAGTGATCGATCGCTTCAAGCGTGAGGAGGGCGACGAAGCTCGCACCAGTGGATACGCCAGCGCCGGTGAGGAAGACGATCTTGCGCGAGTTGCGGACAAGTTCGACCAGCCGAGCAAGGCCTGCCTCGCGTCCAACGTACTGCTGCGCGGGCTTCCAGGGATCGTTGAGTCCGTACTCGTCTCGCTGCTCCCAGGTGCGCTCGTAGCGCTCGACCGTCACGTCGCCGTCGAACGCGGCATCGTCGCCGTCGTCGCCGTCCTCGTAGTCGAGATTGGCGCGGACAAGGCCCAGCGGGTCGTCGAGCACGAACGTGCAGGGCAGGTTGCCGCACAGCACCTGGTCGAGACGCTCGAGCGTGACGCCGAACTTGTCCTTGGCCAGACCGGGCGCATAGCCGGCGTAGCTCTGGCGCAGCTGGGCGCGCATGTCCACAAGGAAGTCGCGGATCGTGGTGAAGCGACCCGTGCTCGCCGGCGACTCCAGATCGATCTCGGGGATGGCAACCGACGTGGTGTCGGACTGCACACACAGCAACGTCAGCACGCACACGCACACACGCACACTACAGTCACATACACGCGGTTGAGAAGGGGACCAACGTACGCGGAGGATGACGCGGTCGAGGTCGTCGGCGGAGCGCAGCGGGATGGCGATGCGCTTGCCGAGCGGCGGCACCTCCGAGCCCAGCTCGAGGTAGTCAAAGTGCTCGGGCTGCGGGACGAACGCCTCCGCGCGACGCTTCCTCCCTTCCGTCGCCGCCGTCTCCTTCAGCATCGACCCCAGTGCACTAGGGTTCATCCTGTTGTCGAATGGCACACACAACCAACTTGAATGAGCGTGACGAGCTCCCGGAGGGACCTAAAGAGAGACGTACGGGAAGTGTGGGCCGTGCTGAGCCTCGTGAGCGGCCAGCTGCGCGCAGTAGTACCGGAAGATGGCGTCCATTTATTTTAAATTTAGTTAGCGGTGCGCGGGGGTTGCCAGCTCTGATGTTGCCTCACTGCAGCGTTCGGTTAGTGTCGTGGTTGGCCTGTGCATGCTCGTGATAGGCAAGGGGAGCTGGTGGTTCGTGGAAATAAGTGTGAAGAAGAGCGAAGCCACCAACCGACGTGAAGTGAAAGTAGATGAGGAAAGAAGAGCAAGAAGAGAAACACGAAAAGAAAAGCACAGAGGTAAGAACTGAGCGCGCACAGAGGGAGAAGATGGAGTCAGCGGCGCAGCAACCCAAGTCTACCAACATCACGTACCACCCGCCGTTGGTGACGCGGGCGGAGCGCGAGGCGAGCGCGGGTCATCGCGGCTGCACGGTGTGGCTCACCGGCCTCTCGGCCAGCGGCAAGTCCACCATCGCCACCGCCCTCGAGCACCGCCTCGTCACATCTCGCTCGGCCTCGGCCTCTAGCGGCGCCATCGCGTACCGCCTCGACGGAGACAACTTCCGGACCGGATTAAATCGCGATTTGGGCTTCTCGCCGGCAGATCGCGATGAAAACATCAGGCGCGTGGCCGAGGTGGCCAAGCTGATGGCGGACGCGAATGTGGTGGCGGTGACGGCGTTCATCTCGCCCTACCGCGCCGGGAGGGATGCGGCGCGCGCGCTGCACGAGAAGGACGGCCTCGTCTTCATCGAGGTCTACGTCGACGTGGACCTGGCTGAGGCCGAGCGCCGCGACCCCAAGGGGCTCTACAAGATGGCGCGCGAGGGCAAGATCAAGGACTTCACGGGCGTATCGCCCGACGCGCCCTACGAGCCGCCCCTGCAGCCCGAGCTCCACCTCCAGACGGCCAACAAGAGCCTCGACGCCTGCGTGGAGGAGATCGTGGAGTACCTCAAGACTCGCGGCGTGCTGAACGCGTGATGAGGAGGAAGAGAGCATGCTCACCCAACTCTCACTCTGCTTCTGTCTTGTTGTTGTGGTTGTTCTTCCTTCCTATAAATACGATTATGTACAACATCATGCTCTCCCTCTCCTTCTCTTACCTGCATGTGTGTTGTGGTGGAGGGAGGAGTAAGGTTAAGGGGAAGGATTGACGTGTCAAGGGCAAAAGGCGAAGCGAGGGAGGAGAACGCACTTGTGAGAAGAGGAAGAGGAAGAGGCGAGAAGTTGGACGTTGAGTTGCATGCACACGTTGCCTCCCGTTGCGATGCCCTCCTTGTCCCGCAGCGCGAACCACTTTGGTCCTATTCTGCCTCGATCGGCCTCGCGCATGATGTCACCCAGCGTGATCTCCAGCCTGTTGTGTGCGTGCGTGGTCACATGCGAGTCAGCAGAGTCTGTCACGTACGAGACGAACGAGGGAAGGGAGAGCGTGCCTGCCCAGCAGGGGGAAGTGGCCGGCCTTGTCCGGCTTGTTGGAATCGAACACCGACACCTCCAGCCTCTGGTCCGCCAACGGATCGCCCAAATCACTGGACGTGCGAAGAGGAGCGCCGCCGAGTCAGTGTGGTGTTCATGTGATGCTTGTGTCGTGTGGGGCGAGCGTGAGTGTAAGGATAGACGAAGATGGGGAGGAGCGCACAAATGAAATCGCTCAAACCAGCGAGGCTGCTCTTGGTGCTTTCGCACGCCGGTCCTTTGTGAAGTCTTGCCCCACTTGACTTCGCAGTAGGGCGACACCGCAGACGCATGGCCTGCGTCGCGGCCCTCGGAGATAGGCTGGAGCTCCTTGGACACCTTCATGTCGGACTCCTCGGCCTTCTTCTTCTCGCTTCGCGCCTTCTCGGCGGACTCGCCATCTCCCTTTGCGTGATGATGGTGGCTGTTTGACCCGCCGTCAGCGGCCACAAGGTTCTTCGCCTCGCGTATCCACACGAACAGCTGACGGTTGGGGCTCGGCTTCTTCTTCCTGCCGCTTAGAGTCTCTGTAACAAAAGCAATCCAAGCGATAGGTCAAACAGTTAGGCACTCGGCGGCACGAGAACAGACGCCACACGGTTCACAACACGAAGACGTGTTGGCAATGAGGGGCGCGGACAACGTACGGATGGAGTGTGAGGACGAAAGCAGAGCGCGTCGAGTGTTGAAGAGCACGCCCAGGAGATCCAGGTAACCGGTCTTGATGAACCTACGCATGCTGCTCTGCATCGCGATAGGTGTGCCTCGTGGAGTGCGAGGAGTACCCGGATCTGCCGAGGAGTTCTGCAACACAGCATACGACCACACGATCGGATTAACCACCGAAACTGGAGGCGCAGCGACCGTGCGTGTGTGGGACGTACCTTTTTGGTGTCGATCGGGTCCTTGCCAGAGTCAACGTGATCGATGCAGTTGACCACGGTCAAACGTACACCGTCGACAGCAGCCAACACGCAGCCAAAGGGACCCGTGAGCGGGGAGAACATGGCCAGGCTGAGCTGTCGCACTTCGTCCGCTCCGATGTCCTTTCGCGGTGACAGACTGCGTGACCGGTGCCTGAGACGCTTCTTGGTTCGTTCGTCGTCCTGCCCAGGGGTCTTGAGTACGCCCTCGAACTGGGCGAGCAGACAGTCGAATGTATGTTGGTCCACCAGGTCGTAGAGTAGCGTTGAGAGCGACATGTTCTGGAGGTAGTTGCCCATGTCACCCTTCTCGATCAGCAGACACAAAATCTCAAGCTGGCCCTTTGCTGCTCCGTTTGCCACACACACACACACACACACACACAACATGCCACACGACAAGTGGTGAGACCATGGTGAATGCGAACGATTACACACACTTAAAGCGAGGTCAGGGGTGAGAACCTATGACTTCGACGAGAGGGTCTGTCGTTAATACGAGCGCAGGCACCTTGGCATCCTTCTTCTGCGCCTTCTCCTTCTCTTTCTCCTTCTTCTTGCTGTCCTCCTTTTCCTTCTTTGACTTCTTTGTCTTCTTGTCCTTCTTCTTGTCCTTGTCCTTGTCCAGCGTGTTCGACTTGGTGGGCATCGGCGACGAACTCGAGAGTGTCTCGTTGTAGAACGTTCCGCCGCTGCTGCCATCCTTCCCATCGCCTCCGCTCGAGTCGCCCTCGTTCGATTCCTCCTCTTCGCGCTCGAGAACCAAGTTGCTGCTCTTGACCATGCCCTCGGTCGAGATCAGTTGAAACGCCGAGCGCCGCTTGCCGTGCTTCATCAGCACGATCAGCACGTCCAGCACGTTACGCTTCTTGTTGAGCTGCTGGCCACCGTTCGAGTTGGAGTCGTCGAGCGTGGAAACTGTGGTGGTCGTGCTCATGCTCTCGCCGCCGCTTCCGCTGCTCTTCATATCCAGTCGGTCTCTCTTCTCCCGGAGCAGCCGCTCGCGGGCCTCCTCCTCTTCAGCGTCGTTGGGCTCGAGCAGAAGCGTGATGGTGTCCCAATCGCGCAGCTTCGACTTTTGCGAGATGAGGTGCGACGAGCTGGCAGCCGTCGCCACACGTAGGCCGTTGCCATGGCCTTGATTCTTTGACTCTTTCTCGCCTCGTTCGATGAGGAGGCGCAGAATGTCGAGGTGGCCTCGGAACGAAGCCTTAAACAGCGCCGTCTCTCCGTTGCGGTCCTTCTCCATTATGTCGGCGCCGTGGTCGAGGAGCTGCTTGACGCATTCAAGCGAGCCGCCAGTGCACGCGTAGTGGAGCGCGGTCTGCCCGGATGTGTCCTTGGAGTTGGCCTTGGCGCCTTTCTTGATCAGCCGGTGCACGATGTCAGCGTGTCCGCCAGCAGCGGCGCGCATGAGCGGCGTCTGCCGCTGGTCGTTTGTCTGGTGGACCAGGGAGCCTTTCTCCAACAAGAGCTCCACGCATTCGAGAGATCCGCTGGCACAGGCCAAAGGAAGCGCCGCGTTGCCCTAAACACCCACACAGACAGTAGGCGTGAGAATCAGTTGCGCGTGTGGTGCGTGCAGGTGCTAAAGAGCTAGCGCGTACCACCGGGTCACGCGCATGAATATCGGTCTCCTTATGCGAGAGGAGGAACTTGAGGATGTCAGCATGTCCACCGGTGGCAGCCATGAGAAGTGCGTTGACGCCCTCATTGTCGGTCTTGTTGATTTCGGCGCCCTTACCCACAAGGAGCGACACGCAGTCAAAGTGCCCGTTGCGCGCGGCGAACGTGAGGGCAGAGATGCCCTCGGTGTTGACGTCGCGTGTCTTCTCGAGCGTGAGCTTGAGCCGGTTGACGTTTCCCATCGAGCCGTACTTCATCAGGAGCGCTTGCTGCAGTTGCCGTCGCTTCTCTTCCTTCTGTTTCTTCTTCTCGGTCTTGATTATCACCTTCTTGGGGCCTTTGCCTGCTGACTCGTTACCGCTCGACACGTCCGACGACTCGTCATCGGAGCTCAGCCACTCCACCACACCCTCAAGTTGGTCCTGTGTGTCGAGACTCACGAGTTTAGACGGGCGTGTTGGCGCCAATGCGACAACAACATGGGCAGCAGGTGAAGGCATACCTCATCAAAGCTGTCAATCTTCAAACCGGCATCGTAATCGCCAATGATAGTCAGCTGGAAGACACCCTCTGCAGCACGTCGAGGTTAGCTATTTGGACTGAAGATGAACGTATGCGAGAAGGGAGAAGAGGGCGTTACCAACGCCGGGGTACTTGACGCAGGGCACGATAATATAACTGCCCGGTAGAATATACACCTCCTTGCTCACGCTCTCGGAGCCGCGTTCCATCCAACTGAAGTAGTCCCCGCTCTTCACCACGTCTTCCTCTTGCGCTTTCCGCTTCCGTACGAGCTCGCTCAGTTCTGTTCATCAGCCAGCAAACACGCTCACTCGTTAACAAACACGAGGAGCTAGAATCGAAGAGACGGTGGTGGTGGTGCACAAACATACCTGCAATCTTGATGATGTAGAAACCGATCTGATTCTCGTTGCCAAGCGTGCTCTGTATGTTGACCGAGATGATGCTCCGCACCGAGACGGAGAGCCAGTATTGAGGATTGTCCACCCATGTGTGGTTGTTCAGACACCCGCCGGCCGACTTGCCACGCCACTCACCCTGAACGCGCAGTCCGCACTGGTCAGCCACGTGCATTCAGCCTGATGAGGTTGAGACACATGCGCACCAGTTTGCGGGTCGGATGGCGCTGCTTGAGCAGCTTGAGCCCAATGCGCAGCATGCCGCCGGGCACCGAGGTGATTCCATCCTTAGCCTTGGCCTTGAACTCGTAGTACTTGGCCAAGCCAAAGGCCATGCTCTCGTGCACGAAAGGGATGTCCTTGAGTGGGATGGACACCACGCCCATCGCGTGATTGGTCTCCGTGTCCACCACAGTCACACGCAGCTTCGACTCAAGGCTTTGCACGGGACTGTGATGATGAGGATGCGGAGGAACACGTCAGTGAGAGAGCTCTTGAAAGGATGCAACACGCACTGCACACAGAGCCCCGTCTGTCTCACGTGAGACAGCGCGCACAGATGACAGGTACACGTACAAGTTGATGTGGGAGCCGAGACAAGTGGGTTTGGTCGAGAGCGGCACGAACACGTTGGAAGGCAGGATGGCCTTGTTGCCCACCGACAGCACGCACCCGTACTGCAGGTCCGCGTCGCTCGTCGAGCCGCCAACGTTGCCGCTTGTGTGCTCGACTGCCCAGCAGCAGCACACCACACACAAACTCCAGTCAGGCACAGACTTGCAAGTCTGGGGCGTTCGTTTCTTATGCCTCCACAGAGGGAAGAGATTTGAGAATGAGAATTGGAGAGGGGGGGGCTATGTACAGGGCATTCGCAGGTCGTAGAGGATGACGCGAAGGGAGGCGACGCATTCGCCCCTCGTCGGTCGGCGTAGGACGGAATTGCCGCCGCCCTTGCTGGCGATGATCGTGCTCCCCAGCGATCCCGATCGATCCTTCAATACGCGCACTCGCCTTCCTTCGCCGCTGCCCCCACCACCGGTTGTGGCTGGCCCCACGCCTCCACCCCCTCCTCCACCTCCATCCCCAGGTCCCCCGGCCTGTGCGAGCTTGCCTCGCCTCATATCTCAGGGCTCTGTCTCGGTTCGCGTCAAATTAAAATTACTAAAATTATTAAAAGAAAAAAGAGAACGCAAGTGTCCGGACTCTGCACACCAAGTTTCTTGTCCTCTTCGTTTCGCTAATCGTCGTCTCCACGTCCTCAGCAACCTCTTCGCATGTGGAGAACGCCGTTGGCTAATAAAAAAAAATTGAGATAATGAAATAGCGAACTAATTAAAAAAGGAATTAATGAAACGGCCATTTATCCCAGATTGTCGCCACCTCGCAGGCCCGCAAGCAGAGGAGCAACATGGAGGGAGCAGAAGGAGGAGCACCGGCAAGCGCTGATGGGTCTCAGCGGTGGGCGCTGGCACTGCACGGTGGAGCGGGCACCATCTCTCGGTCCGTGCCGGAGGAACGCCGTCAGGAATACCTCAAGGGCCTCCGCGCTGCACTCGACGTTGGGTCTCGCCTCCTCGCCCTTGGCGGTATGCTCCATTTATTTATTTTATCATAATTTATTATCATATTTAATATTATTTTTAAAATAAAATAAATTCTGGCTGTGACAGGATCGGCGCTGGATGCTGTTGAGGCGGTGGTGCGGGAGCTGGAGGACAACCCGCTGTTCAACGCGGGACGCGGTGCGGTGTTCACGTACGACGGCACGGTGGAGCTCGACGCGTCGATCATGGACGGTCGCACCCTGGCCTGCGGTGCCGTGTGCGGCGTCAAGTAAGTGTTAAAGGCAACACGCGCGCTCGCATCAATGTGTTGTGTGCGCTCACCCGCGGTGTGTGCGTGCGTGTGTTGGGGTCCGCCTTGATCAGAACGATCAAGAACCCGATCTCGCTGGCCCGGCTGGTGATGGAGAAGACCTCCCACGTCCTGCTCGCGGGCGAGGGAGCCGAGCAATTCGCAGCCAGCGTGGGCGTCGAGCTCTGCGACAACTCCTACTTCTACACCGAGAACAGGTACAGTCGCCTCATCAGCTCGTCTTCTTCCTTCCTCCTCTCACTGACCTGAGCGTGGGCTAGGTACCGAGCGCTGCAGCAGGCCAAGGAAGCTGGCGCCGTGCAGCTGGACCACGCGGCCACGAGCAACGTCGTCGACGCCAAGATACCGCCGTCGCAGCTGCAGGGCACGACGCCCGACGGCGCGACCACCACCGGCGGCGGCAGCGACGAGGCGGCGCACATCAAGGGCACGGTGGGGTGCGTCGCGCGCGACGTGGAGGGCAACCTCGCGGTGGCCACCTCGACGGGCGGCATGACCAACAAGCGGTGGGGCCGGGTGGGCGACTCGCCCATCATCGGCGCCGGGTCGTATGCCAACAACGCGTCGTGCGCCGTGTCGTCGACCGGGGCCGGCGAGCAGTTCATCAGGCACGTGGTGGCGCACGACATCTCGGCCCTCATGGAGTACGGCGGTCTCACCCTCGCCGAGGCTGCCGATCGAGTCGTGCACACCAAGCTGTCCAAGGTGCAGATCTGTGCGTGTGCGCGTGTGCGTGTGTGACCTCCATGCTGAACATGACTGCGTGGTGGTATAGGGCGATGGTGGGGTGATAGCAGTGAGCAAGGACGGAGAGGTGGCGATGCCCTTCAACAGCGCGGGCATGTTCAGGGCGGCGGCAGACAGCAACGGTTTCCCTCCTCTGCTCCTCGCTCAGTGCACTCTCCACACGCGCAAGTGACTCACTCATGGAGCGGATGTACACGTACAATCTCTGCAGGCCTGCTGACCGTCAACATCTGGGAGTGAAGCGCACCACGGGCAGAGGCGGTGCACATAGCGCATGCTTCGATGTATGTGCATTGTGGTGCGAGTATGTACATAGCACTCTTCTATGATGATGGGAGGGCGGCTGGTGTGGCTGGTGTGGCTGGCGGCGGAGATGGAGACGGTGAAAGTGGCGCCTGCTGCAGCACAGGAGGCTGTGAAGCCGAAGGCAGGGCCGCCGGGATGGCTGCCGGCGTAGCTGAAGGAGGGGGAATGGTGGAGGCAGAGAAAATAGTGGAGGAAGGAGCGGAGGTGGAGGATGGTGCGGCCAAAGGTGGAGGAGCACCGGACGTGACGGCCAGAGGTGCTCCGGCCAGCGCACTGGTCACAGGGGCAGGTGTTAAAGGCATATAAGAAACCACTGCTGGTGCGGTTGGTGTAGGCGTCAGAGGCGTCGCTGACGACGATGAAGATGAAGATGAAGAGGAGGAGGAAGGGATGGTGGTGGTGAGTGAGGGAGGGAAGTGAGGCGGGCTGACGGGAGCGGCGTAGACAGTCTCCCACTCGCCCTCGGCGTTGGGATTCTCCTCGATGATGACCGGCACAGGGTTGGCCATCCCGTAGTTCGTGAGGAAGTCCAGCTGGGGGTTGTTCCGTACCGCGCAGTACACATGGTAGGGCACCAGCGACACTCCCTGCACACACAAACGCACACATTGATTGTGAGTGACCAGAAACGTGATCACATGAACAAAGGGAGAGCGGGTACTGACCTCGTGTGGGCCGCCTGCTCTGGCCTTCTCCTGGCCTCGGCACACGACCAACGAGTCCCGCACGATGTCGCGTGTAAAGCAGAACGCCAGCTGGTGGCCATGCATGCATAATGCACAAGGAGTCAGTACTGAGCTCGACTCACCAACGTCCACGGCGCCCAAAAGGGGAGGTGAGGACAAGCACCTTGCACAGGAGGTCCTCGACTACGTGGCCTTGTGGCGTGGTGGTATCGAGTGGTATGTCGACTTCCTCCAGCATCTTTGGTATCTCGCCGGCAAGGAACGGCCGGTCGCGAAAGTGCTCGTAGAGCTGAGCTCGCGCGTTGGTCAAGCGCACGACACGGAGAGGTTAGCCAGCTCGCTCATCGTTCAAGAGGCGCGAGCGATGAGACAAACCTTTGTTCTGACTTCGGCAAGATGCGCGTTGATGGGATCCTTGATCACGTCCATTTCTATTCAAGGAGTGAGGTGAGTGTGGTCCACGGACGAGGACGAGGACAAGGGGCTCTTGCGTGCGCGTACCGACAGGTTCGGGTTTCACTGCCATCAGTCCTGCAGAGGAAGAGGCCACGGCGACCGCGTCGGAAGCAGACGACGTTGTAACCGCCGAAGGAGGCGAAGACGGAACCGACGGTCCGGGCGACGTGGGCACGTGCTTCCAGGGGGTGAGAGTTGACACGATCGCCGTTTCCCCGAGCCGTTGCCTGCAACGAAGCAGGTCAGCGTTTGTTGGTTTCGACGCCTTCGCCCGAGCAGAACGAGCGATTGTTGTACCTGCATAGCTTTTGGGTGGTCTTAAACGATTCCAGAGGGAGGTGCGTGCGGCCACAGAACTTGCAGTGTCGCACGAGCGGTATCTCCACCTCCACAGAGACTTCGACCTGTTGTGCAGACAGAGCAGGCCGAATGAGCGTAAGCAGAAGGAACACGATTCGTTTTCAAGTTGTCACACAGAGGGTGGTGGCCATCGCACGTACCGATGGGACCTTGTTGTGTTGGCGACACCACAACACCACCTTCTTGGTAGGAATGTCGAGCTGAATCTTGCCCCGCACGTACTCTCTGACCTTCCTTGCGCGCTGCCACTGTTGGTGCCAAAGGCGGGAGACACACTGTCAGCGCAGGCTTGCAGGTCGCAGGAAGTAAAGGAACATGGGCGTACCTCGGTTGACTTTCGCTTGCCCAGATTCCAAGCACGGAAGGCGTCCTCGCTCTTGGCGAACGAGTAAGGGAGGACGGCCTGTCCGCGCTTGTCGGCCACCACGGGATAGAGGACGCAGCCCTCATCGAGCAGCTCTTCCACGTCGTCCGAGAACACTACCACGGGCTGCGGCGGAATGCTGACGTCTGCCAAGGGGTCGGCCATCTGCGGCTTCTGATCAACAGCGGCGCTCCCTCCATCGAAAGAAGGTGCTGCGACTGCGGGCTGGGCTGCTGGTGGCGCCGGCGCTGGTACTGGCTGTGCAGGCTGCGGACGAAGCTGCGTCGGTACCGGTGCCGAGGTGCCGAGAGCCGCCAACGCGACTGGCAGAGCCATAGGTTGATAGGAGGCGGGAGCTGCCGGTGTAGCAGAAGGTGGGACGGCTAATGAGCCAGAGGCGAGCGGAGCAGCAGGCGAGGGCGTGGTAGAGGCAGGCGAAGCAGGCGAGGGCGTGGTGGAGGCGGTAGCAGGGGAAGCAGAAGGAGGCGATGGGATGGCAGGCGAGAGTGAGGGCAAGGGTGTATCTGCCGAGGAGACAGGCGGAAACGAAGTAGATGTCACGATGGCAGAAGTGGGTTGGGCTGTGGTAGCCATCGGTGCCGGAGTATGAGCAGCGGAAGGAGGTGACGAGGAAGATTCCTCTGTTGCGGTCGAGGAAGAGGCCGGAGGAGACGGCGATGTCACCGGCGATAGAGCGGAATCAGAATGTGAAGGAGCTTGGGCACTTGCGTCAACTTCAGGCGCGGCGGGCGCTTTAGTCTCCGTTGGAGGACTCGCCTGGTGCGCCTGTCGCTCTGTCGTCGCTGCCATGTCCTTTGAATCTTCGCCTTCGTCCTGTTTCTGTTCGTCGCTCGGGGCCACACCCATTGTGTGTGTAGCGTTCCCTCCGCTGCTGGCATCGCCAGCAGCGGCGGCACCAGCACCGTCGTCATCGTCCAAGTCGATCTCGATGATATCAATGTCTTCCTCCTCATCATCGCGCGTGCGTCTTTTCACTACCGTAGCTTCCATCCCCTCTTCGTCTTCGTCTTCCTCATCATCAGCTTCTTTCTCCTCCTTAACTTTGACCCTCCGAGAGCTCTTCTTCTTCCGACCGCGAGTTTCCTTGTCCTTCACTTGCCTCGATCTCGTCTTCTCCTTTTCTTTCTCCTTCTCCCTGAGGCTAAGCGTCTTATCTCTTTCCTTGTCCCTCTCCCTTCTTCGTTCCTGTCGTGGCTCGGGCTCGTCTTCTACGAGAGCGCTCACCTTCTGCCGCTTCGCACTCGCCTTTGCGTTCTTGCCCGACGGCGCACGCATCGAGGTATCTGTGATATCGATGTCAAGTTCCTCTTCAGCTTGTTGTTCTTCCTCCCTGGCTCGCTTGCCCAGAGCTCCTGCTTTTGAGCTCGGTCGCTGTGGTGACGTCGGCTGGCGCGGCTGAGGTCGTGAGGCCTCGGGTCGCTTTCCCGCCGTAGAAGGCGAGGGGTTCTTTCCGCTTCCCTCGCGCTTGGCAGTCACTGCCTCTTGGCTATCCTTGTCACCCTTGGCTCCCTGGGTTGCCTCAAGCTTGACTGAGGCCTGCTGTGTTGGCACCATACTCCCGCTAGTGCTCGTGCTCGTGCTCGTGCTCGTGCTCGTGCTGGAGCTCGCGGGACGATCTTCCCCAAAGAACCGTCGATTCAGCTCCACCTCCACCGGCGTCTCGCCGCCCAGCATTTGCAGACCCGAGTGCGTTTGATCCAACTGACAGGTTTACAACAACAACGACGAAGGCATCGCACTATGAGTAGAGCGCAGCCATGTATCAAGACGAAGCAGACATGTGCGCTCAGCCAGGGTGCTTTACCTTGAGGTGATGGATGATGTCCACCGGCTTGTTTCGAGTGTCCACGAAGTGAAGCTGCACACGAACGGGGAACTCGCCCCATCCTGAGCGCCAAATAAGATCCAGGACGACGTTGTAATGAGGCCCAGCCCTCTGGCCGACAACTCCAATGGTGGTTGCGAGGTGGCGTACCGCGTCGCGTGAGATGGAAGGGCGGATGCAAAACTTCGACCACGTCGTTGGGCGCAAAGCTGGGGTGGAGGAAGAACCTCGCCTTTCTGACGAAATGGCTGATGTCGGGTTCCTTTGACAAACAAACACAACATGCGACATAAGAGCATCGTTAGACACTCGGGGACCCCCAATGAATTCAAGCTCATCACTTGGGATCTGATGGTACCTCTGCCGGTCCTCGCACGTAGACCATCCACTTGTGCGTTGATCGGTCGTCTCCATCTCTGGAATCTGTTGTCGGCCACCAGTGGTGTGAGCACGCACGATTGATGCGATCATGTGTGTACTCAAACGAGGCCACGACGACACAACTCAGAGGCACGCGTACCGGTGGGAATGAACTTGGAGGTGTTTCCCACGATGACCTTCTTCTTGAGATAGAATCGAGACACGTTCTCCGGCACCTCGCCCTCGCTCAAGGTCACCTTGCGTGGCTTCTCCGTCTGCTTGTGTAAGTGTTCACGTAAGCTGACAGCAGAGAGCGACGGCCAGCACGGTGGAAAAAGTTTCAAACTACCTGGGTGGGGGCAGGGCGCGGGTAGTATATGACGTCGTGGCGGCTGGCATCGTCGGCGGGCACATCGGCTTCGTTCACCGCGGTGCCGCAGGCGAGCACGGCGTCGGCATGGGTGGCGAACTTGATCTTGTGCATGATGCGGCAGTGGTTCACAAAGCCCAACACATTCAGGAACTTTTCGCGCTTGCACGTCGGGCAGATCACTCTGCACTCGCGGCGCATCACACCTCGTCAGTTGCCCGTGAAAGTGTGTTAGGCAAAGTGGACACAGCGGAGGAAGCTGAACGCACTGCAAGAATGAGTTGTCGGGTCCGCGCGCAAACAAGGGACCAGCCTTGGGCGAGATCTTCTGTCGTTTTCGCTTGGCACCTTGGGGCAAGGGGACTAGTCAGTTAACCATGCCCAAAACGGCAAGCAAAGGAAGTTGGAAGCGGGGAGGAGAGTCAGTGGCTTACCGCTTTCGGAGCCGCTCTTCGGTGCGCTTTGTTTCTCCTTCTCTCGTTCCTCTTGCTTGCGCTTGATCTTCTCCTTCGTGCCTTTCTCCATTACCTTCTCCTTCTCCTTCTCTTTTCCTTTGTCCTTCTTCTCTCGTTGATGTTCGCGGTCTCGAGTACTCTCGTGCTCTTTGCCCTTGTCGTCTCTGGTCTTCTCCTTTCGCTCTCTAATAGCAGCAGTCGTCGTCGTCGTCGTCGTTGTTGTTTGCAGCGCAGGCTCAGCAAACTCATCATCCATGGACGACGTTCGGGCACGGGCAGCGCTGCGCTCTACGCTTGTCCGTCGCTTCCTACGCTCTTTACGGACGCTCTTCAATCTTCGCTCTTTCTCGGCGTCTTCATCCGCCTCTTCGTCATCCCCGTCGTCGCTGTCCGACATGCCCAGTCGCATGAAGCCGCCTGTGTAAAGGAGGAGGACCGTGTTTAGTAAATGCATTCAAGTGTGCGCGAGCACCCAAACAACGCAAAATGGACGTACGATTGGCCCAGGCCTCCTGCAGACGCTCGAGTATCATCTCGCCTTCTTGCAGACGGTCCTCGATGAGTCGCAACTCGCGCCGCTTGTATTCAATCTCCACGTCGAACTGCACGGCGATGACGCGTCTGATCTTCTCCAGTGTGGCGTCATCTGCATTCACAAAGGGTGGATTAGATAGTTGAACACTCATGCAGTGGTGCGCATCACGTATCGCATACCTGTGGGAATGCCCTCTACGCAAGCGGGCGGTGATTGGAGATGAGGCGTGGCAGGCGGCGAGAGCGGCGGTTGTAAAGGCGTCGGTGGTGGCGACATTGGATGCAGCATGGGTGACCGGGGTGGACCGCCCTGAGAATGCGAGTGATGCACCGGACATGCACTGCAAGTGCAGCACGTCGTCGTAGTCGTCGTTGATGTAGAGGCCGTCATGGAAGCGGTAGGTAGACTGTACATCGACGACGAACGTGACAGCGACGAAGGCGCTGGGGGAGGCGAGGTAGGCGCCAGCGTGGACAGAGAGGGTGCCGACGCCGACAGAGAGATGCCGGAGGACGAAGTAACCGGCGAAGATGGCGCAGCAAGTGATGGGGACGAAACCGCGGCTGGCAATGAGGGCATACGACGGCGCAGGCCCAGCGATGGAGGGCGTCGCCCGATCGCCGACGCCAGCCGTCGTGGCGGTGATGGCGACCGTGGCTGCGCTTCCTTGTCCTCTTTTTTGTGTGCGTGGTTGTGCTCATCAACCGCCTCCGTGTCCATAGCATCGTCCACAACGACTTCTTCGTCATCATCGTTGTCCTCGCTTCTCTTGCCGTCTGCCTCATCACGCCGTCGGCCTCGGTGGTTGTGGCTATTGTTGCTGCTGCTGTTGCTGTGCCGCCGTCGCCTGCTCCGCTCGTCACCGTCTTCGCTGCGGCCGTCGCTTTCGCTGTCGTCTCTTGTTCGCCTGCTGTCGCCGCCGCCGCCGCTGCGACGCTGCTGCTGGCGACCACCACGACGCCGCCGGTCGTGCGAGGGAGGAGACCGCGACGAGGAACGCGACCTCGACCGCGAGCGCGAGCGCGAGCGAGATTGAGAACGCGAAGAGCGAGAACGTGAGCGTGACCGCGACCTCGACCGCGAGCGAGATCTGGAGCGTGACCGCGACCGCGAGCGTGACGATCTTGACCGCGAGCGGGACCGGTCTCTGTTGTTCCTACTGGAGCTCTCGCGGCGCGATGTAGGGGGAGATGCTACCTTCTTCCTGAATGAGGGAATGGAACCTGGCCGCACGTATCTCCGCTTGACCGGCGACGTGTAGGAGGACAAGAGCGCGGCAGTGGACGTGGATGTGGAGGACGAGGACGCCACCTCGCTCTTCTTGCCCCTCAGGCGCGACATGTCGTCCAGGCCGCCCCCTCTGGTCTCTGTGATGATTTTTCTCTATGCAGAATCGGCCGATTTTTGAAGCTGCGATCCAACGAGGGGCGTTGCGGCTAACGATGTGGGGGGGGGGCGTTTCCTCCTACAGGCGCATCTCCATGCGGCAATCGCTCGCTCCCCTTTCCCTTTGCCTTGTTTCGATTGATTTTGATTTTTTTGATTTACTTATTTTTTGACCGTTTCGCGCCATCGGGCTACACGCGCAGCATTTGTGCACGAACCTCCAGAGTCGGGGACAAGCGCACGAGTTTCTGATAACCTCACACGCCACAACTGCACCTGCCCTGCGGCTGTAGTAGGTGTTGCAACAAGTTGTTCGGAGGCCAAAGCACGCGCACCCCAACCAGAGCGCGAGATCTACAGCCCACACAGGTACGTTTGCTTCCTCCAGCGCGCGCTAGAGATGCGCTCCATCTCTCATCTCTCCCACCTAAACTGCTGCAACTCCTGGGTGTGGCGCAAAAGGCCGAGAAACAGAGAAGGAAGAGAGAGCATGTGGCCGCAGCAGCCACCTTCTTATGGTGCCCCCGGGGGCGGCACCTACCCGCCGCCGTACGGCTCCCAGGGCGCTCCCTACCCTCCACCTGGTTCCGCGGCAGGCTACCCCCCGCCTCGCTATCCTCCGCAGCCTGGCACTGGGGTGCGCTGCTGCTTCTTTGTCCCTAGTGCACCCTCGTGTAAGCGTGAGCGGTGGAGGATGCTCCGTTCGCACTGACACACTCGCGTGTCTCAACACTAACCCTTGCTGTGTGATCGCTTTGTCCACGCCAGGCGCCTCCGTATGGAGCGTACCCGCCTCCGCAGTCGCAGGGCGCGTATCCACCACCACCACAGAGCCAGTACCCGCCGCCGCAGTCCCAACCCGGCTATCCTGGCGCGTATCCGCCGCCGCAGTCGCAGGGCGCATATCCTCCGCCTCAGACTCAGCAACAGCCTCAGCTTTGGGTACACCCAACGCCAGTCGGTGCGCGCGCAGTGGATACTAACGACCTGACCGGCTGGTCTGCAGGCATCGGCGTACTACAGCCAAGTGCAGCAACAAGAGCTGTTTGAGCTCCAGAAGTGGTTCAATAGTGTAGATAGGGATCGTAGCGGTGCCATTTCGGCCAACGAGCTCGCCAACGTTGCCGTGGGTGGCATACGACTGGGCATTGAGCTCGCCATAAAGGTGTGAACCTACTTGACACGCGCGCACTCCGGTGTGCAGCACCACACGCCCATCCCTCTCTGGAACACTAACTTTTCGTCTCTCCATCCCTCCCTGGGCAGCTGGTGAGGATATTCGACGTGGACGGCAATGGCCAGATCGACTTCAGGGAGTATGCGTCCCTTCACAAGTTCTTGCTCAGCATGCAGCAGGTGTTCTCCATGGTGCGTTGCAGTTGCCTGCTGCTGATGGCGCTCTTGAATCGCTGGCGCCGGCACGCCGGCGAAGGGCGTCGTGAACTTGCTTCTCATATGTGTGCGCAGGGCGACAAGGACCGAAATGGACGGCTAGACTCGAGGGAGATACACGAGGCATTGCGAACGGGTGGCTTCAACATGTCCTACACCACGTCACACGCGCTCTTTCGTAAATACGACACCACGGGCTACGGCTTGGACATGGCCCAGTGGATTGCTCTCGTACGCGCACCTCCATCCTCCCGTTCAGCCGGTTGCAGGATGATGGACGTCAGCCGTGACACTCATCCCAACTTCTCTCCCTCCCCCTCTCCTCTCGGGACCGGCATCGTGCTTTGTTTGCTGCTGCTGTTGCAGGTTGCTCATGTGGCGATGACACGGACAGCCTTTGAAACGAGGGATCGGGAGCGGAGGGGCCAGATCGTCTTCAACTTTGATCAGCTGCTGGAGTTCTCCGCAGCCATATGAGGTGGTGTGTCGTGGTGGGCTTAGCACCCAACATTGTGCGACACTCAACCCAGTCATTCATCGTTCCTCGTTGTTGGCACCTTCCTCCGCCAAATTGCTGATCCTCCAACCGCTGCGGCGCCCGTTTTATTGCAGTCAAAAGCAAACGCTGTGTGTTTCACCGCAGCCCGCGCCGGCGTGATGGTGGCTCTTCGTTCTTCTTCGCGACAGGGCGTCTTCTTCGTTTTTGTTGCTGCTGCTGTTCTGCTTTGCCTTTCGTCGACTCAAGTGGCTGCCTCCTCCGGCCGCAGCGACTCAGACGCCTTGCCGACAGAGGAGAAGATCGCTGACATAGATGCCACCACCACAACACCCGAACTGACTCGGCAAACGGACAGCGAAGGCGGCCACGAGGACCAGCATCAGGAGCGACCCCGCTTGCGCATACCGCCGCGGAAGCGATTCGTCATCGACGAGATCGTGTCGAACCATTCGCTGGTGCGCGCCGAACTGCTGAAGCGGGGCTGGGTGGAGCCCTCCCGCGCGGTCAAGAAGCGGAGCTGGGGCGGTCCCGCCTCGGCCCAGTTCCTATGGACATGGTCCCTCGCCCGCACCAAGGTCGCCCCCGCCGATCAAATCGTAAATCATTTCCCCCATTTCGAGGAGATCGGGACCAAGATCGGACTCTGGAAGAACCTCTACCACGCTCAAGATCGGGCGGTGGCAGCGGCGGATGTGCACGGCTTCTTCCCGCGGTGCTACCTGCTCGTGCGCGACCCAGAGGCCGAGCGGAAGAGCGAGGTCGTGGTGGACCCGCTCGCGGCCGAGCGCGACAAGCGGCGGTTCGTGTCCGACTTCATGCGCGGCGTCGACGGCTCTGATGGGGGAGAGGAGACGTGCGACGAGTTCAAGCCGTGGCCGCAGCAGGCGAGCATCGAGGGCACCAGGAACATCTGGATCGTCAAACCATCCCGCGCGGCTCGCGGCGTTGGTACGCTCTCTCGCTCTGCACTGCACTGCGCGTTGATGAATGCGTGGCTGATCACTCGTCTCACTTGCGTGGTGTCTAGACATCCAGTTGTTCTCGAACCTGACGGCCCTTCTGGAGTACACGCTTGGCGCAGAGGCTGCGGCCAAGCTCCTCGCCGCGCCGTTTGCCCCCATCGACGCCGAATCACCCCTCGCTGATCGATCACAGGCAACCAACGTCACGGACTCCATCCCCCTGCCTGCGCTAAACCTTGAGCTGACAGAGTATGCGACTGCGACGGTGAATCACGATGCCTCTGACGCGGACGCTATCGTCGAGTCGAGTCCCTCGCCAGGTGCGGCGGCTACTGACGACGCGGCCTCTTCGACGTCTTCTCCGCCACCGTCGTCGTCATCACCTTCGTTCATCGTTCAGAAGTACATAGAGCGGCCGCTTTTGGTCTCGGGATTGAAGTTTGACATGCGCCAGTTCGTGCTGGTGACCTCCCTCGATCCGCTGGTCGTCTTCATCTCCGATGACTACTACCTCCGATTCACTGCATCGCCATTCACCCTGGACAACATCGACGACAGGTGCGTTCGACGCTTCACACACGCCAGCAGCGCTTCGTCCTTTGCGCACGCTCAGGTCGGATGACGCGTGTTGTCTGACGTCAACTTCATGGTGCGTGTGGCGGCGATGGCAGGTTCCTTCATCTCACGAACCATCAGGTACAGAAGAACGCCCCGGACTTCCATGACGCCGAAATCAAGGATAACCAGTGGAGCAGCCGAACGTTCATCCAGCACTTGAGGTGACATTGACAATCCTTTGCCTGTGTGAGTCTCTTTGATTACACTCCAACTCCACGCTCTGGTTTTGCACAGCACCACCTACGGCGAAGGCACGTGGGAGAAGCGAATCAAGCCGCGCATCGACGAGCTCATCGTCACGACCATGCTCTCGTGGCCTACTAGCGGTATGAATTCTATTTAAGACTTGCGCGCCTGCCAACACGTCCTACAGGCACGGTGAGTCACACGCGAACTCGATCAATGGACAGGTCATCGGGAGAACAGCTTCGAAATGCTCGGGCTCGACATAATGCTTGATGAGGATCTGCAGCCGTGGCTGCTCGAGGTCAACGTCAACCCTGGCCTCCATTTGCTCACTGACGTGGTCAACGAGCACCATCCCAAGTTTGTCGCCGACATGTTCAAGGGTAGGGTGCACCTGACATACGGCTAGCTGTGCTCGCTGGTTCACTGATCGCCGTGGTGCCTGCAGTCGTCCTCGATGAGAGGGCATCGTGGGAGGCTCTGCCCGAGTTCCATCCCACCTTCACCGCAGACGAGGAGGCGCCTCTGGTGATCGGGAGCCTGCGACTGGCCTACAAGGGCCCGACATCAGCCACCAAGAGCAGCAGTCACGC
>CDFA01021782.1:0-13350 GCA_000826305.1 Acanthamoeba healyi | reverse complement strand
ACTCCTTGGCCTGCTGCATCGTCTTCACGTTATCGTAGAAGCACTTGCCTACTGAGAACATAGCTTCAGCTCTGCGCACACCAGGTGCGGGTTGGCATAGGACCTGGTGGATGGCGTGTGTAGTCAGCAGCAAGCAAGCAACCTGGCGTTGCACGAGAGAGAGGCTCAAGACTTGAAGCTGGTAACGAACCTGAGGAACATGTAGATGCCGGCGAGGTACTGGTTCACCATGGCGTCGCACTGCGCGCTGTCGGGAAGAAGCGAGCACAGAGCGTCGAGGCCCTCCTGCACCTCCTGCTGGGTGCGGTTGGCGTAGAGGTAGCCCTGCACGAAGCCCGTCACGGTCTCGCAGAGCGTGCACTCGTCCGTGGCAGCAGAGCGCTTGTCGGCGTAGAGCACAGCCGCGTCCGACGCGGACGACGACGAGGCGATGACGTTATCTGCAGGGCACACGTCGATGGCCGAACAGGCGACCGCTACACAGATGATGTCGAAATCTAGGGGTCAGCTCTCGTTCTGAATCGCTGCTAGCTCTACGCGAGATGGCTCTCTGAACGAGAGGAGAAAGGCTTCGACGTGTGTGTAAGCATGTGTACCTGGGTTTTCGGTGTCGATGAGGTACTGGACGAGGAAGGGCACGTAGGCAGAGACGAAGCCTCTGCAGGCCATGCTCATCTCGCGAGGCGCCAGAGCGCACATGGCGTCGCACACGGTGACGATGTCGGCCACGGACTGCTTCCTGCCGACAAAGTCCTCGACGTAGCCTACGAAGTAGCGACACATGCTGCACGGCGTGTAGGCGTCGCCCCCTTGCGAGGCCTTCATCTCATCAATAGGTCGGGCCGTGGCTGCGGTAGCCAAACAAATCGCCAACGCAAGCGCCAACATCACCAGCCTGGCCATCTTTTGTCTTCTGCTGATTCCAGGTCAAAAAAAATAAAAATGACAAATCGGTGGATCGACAAACGCCATGCCTGCCACGTCACGACACGTCACGCCACGTCGGGCGAGTCTCCGCGACAAAAAGAACACGCGTGGGCTTGTTCGGTGTGGTCCGTTTATTCGTGTTGGGCAAGTGCGCAGCCGTGGTCTCACACCCACTACTTCACAAGGATACGACTCCCTCGGCGACTTTGTCATGCGAGCGAGCCAGCTGCTTCTCGTACTCTCGCAGCTGGACCATGAAACCTGTGTTGGATGAGAATCGAGGGAATGAGCAGAAGCAGCAACAAGGCCAGAGCTTGAGGTCAAGAGATGGAGGTCTGATGAAGTGTGACGGTGGTGGGCACAGTACCAGGGTTGGGGTAGATGGCTGGTCGGGCCTGGCGAAGCATGTCCATGGCGTCATCACAAGAAATCTTCAAGTGGTGCATCAAAAAGGCGATCACTATCGTCGCGCTACGTGAGATGCCTGCCACACTGCACGCACGCAAACGGGGGATGCGTGGTGAGCTTCAGGCGAGGCAACAGCTCTCACGTGTCTGCCAAGGCACGAGAGGAAGCTGTGCGTATGCGTGATGATGTGTGCTCGTACCAATGTACAAGGGCTCCTCGTCCTTCTAGGAGTGCTTCACCGATTTGTTTGTTACAGGTGGCAAAGTATTGCGTCAAGTCCTGTATTGTTGCGGTGGTGATGGTGAGGCGACGGTGGTGAGGCATGCATGGCGCAGGAGAGCGCGAGGTGATGACGTACCGAAGTGGGATGATCCGCTATCCTATAAGTGAGATAGTCAAAGTGGTCCGGGAAGTGCTGTTCGCTCTCAACCACCAACTGCACGATGAGCTTGATCTTTCGGTGGTGCAGGGACGACAGGACGGCAGCGCTCTCAGCGCCGCCGATGAAGAGACCCGGTATGACTTCATCGGGGAGCGATTTCCTGCGATGGCGGAGAGTCTAGTCAGCACTCGCCCAGCCAGTCGGCTCTTATCATGAGCGCAGCGCCTACCGATAATAGTGCAAAGTGGGCAATCGCTTCAGCTCGTCCAGGCCGCAGGGAAGGTCGATCAGCTTGTTTCGACCCACATCGAGTTCCTGTGTGAGAGAAAGACAGTGGGTCGTGGATGGTTATTAGACACACATCAGGAGAGCAACGCTGCAGGCACAGCACATACCTGTAGCTGTGTGAGGTTGGCGATCTCGTCGGGTAATCGCTCCATCTTGTTGTCGTGTGCGTAAAGTCGCAACAGGGATGTGAAGCAGCCACTGCACCACAGTGTCGAACCGCTGTCGGTAAGGATGGAAAACGGGCATTAAAGCGTGGCTCCACGTACATGGACGAAGGCAAGCTCAGCAATTGGTTGTGTTCCAGTCGTAGGGTCTCCATCTGCGTCAATCGCGCTGCACGACGTTAGGTAGAGATGATACGTGAAGTGAGCATTCTAAACGCTTAAGTAAGGAGTGTGAGAGAGAGAGAGAGAGAGAGATCATAAGCGTCGTACGCGAGAGATCGATATGCTTGAGCTTGTTGCACGAGAGATCGAGCACGCGTAGTGTGGGGAGATCAAGTGTGTCGCAGGGGATCGAAGCGATCCGATTCTTTCGCAGATCGAGCAACTGGAGTGATGTGAGCAGCGACAGCGTGGGCGGCAGAGTGCAGAGAGCGTTATCCTTCACGCTCAGGTGCACGAGGCTGCTCGCGAGGTTGGCGTAGAAGTCGCACCCGGTGGGCAACGCAGAGATGCAGTTGCCCGACAGGTCGAGGTGGCTGAGGTTGTGGAACGCAGTGAACGAGGCCGGGATGACCTTGAGCGCGTTGTCTCCGCAGTAGAGCTGTGTGAGGTTCGGGCAGTGCAGCGCCAGCGTCGCCGGCAGGCTCTTCAGCCCGTTGCAATCGACGTGCAGCTTGGAGAGCGAGGACGGCACTACCGCCTGTGCATCGTGCTCCTCCTTGAGCGGCGCGGGCAGCTCGGAGAGGCAGTTGAATGACAGCTTGAGCTCGACCAGCCCGCTCGGCACGAGACCCCAAAAGTCCGGCGGCCTGGTCGCGTTGGACAGAGCGCAAGCGTGTAGCGAAGGGGAAGGGGGCATATGAGTCTCTACGCCGGCGATTAATGCGAAATGATGATTTTTGGAGGGGGGAGCAGAGATTTGTGGGGGGGGGTGCGAAGGGTTCGATCTACGTACAAATGCTGGATGCCGTTTCCAGAGAGGTCGAGCCGTTCGAGGCCCGTCCAGAACCGGAGGTGCGAGATGGCCTCCGGATCCTTGGTCTGCAGCTTGTTGAGGGAGAGATTCAGCTCTCGTACGCCCCCGACGACCTTTCTCATCCTCAGCTCGTCGTCGTCCGTCGTCTCCTTGGCCTCTGGTCCATCCATAGACGCCGCCGACGAGGCGAGCAGCATCTCATCCTCAGACGAGGAGAAGCAGAGGCGTCGCAGCTTGTTGGCCGACAGGTCGATGGTTTGCAGGGCGTGCGGCAGGCGCAGCACGTCCAGCGGGACCGTCGTCAGCTGGCACTTGGCCAGCGAGAGGGTGGGGTCCTGCTCGCGCACGTTCGTGGCCAGCACCTCGGCCGCGCTGGGTCTACGCACGCTCATTGCTTGCTTTGCTCGCTTTGGCCTGTCGTTGTTGGCGGTTGTTGCCCCGCTCGTGTGCGATGTGCAAGAGGGGAGCGTGTGCGCGTAAGCGACCGAGTGTTGTCTGTGATGCAGTTCCCCACAACCACGAACAAGGGGAATGCAGCTTGGTTGTTGTAACCATGGCCGTGGGAGCCGAGGAGGTTTCTTGCCAGGTGGCAAAGCACGCTCTACGATTGGTCGAATCACGCGACATTCACGCGACCTACAACGAAAATATCACTTCGAAACGGTCGTCCTGTGATCAAAAAGCATTTGAGGAATGCTTAGGTTGTTAAATGAAAATATTTGCAATATTTTAGATCGGCCGAGGCTCGTTCACCAGAAGGCTTGCTTCATGACGGACAACACGGGATCGCTCACGGGGTTGGGCAGCATCTTCTCGGCCACCAGGTAGCGCATGGGGTACTCCACCAGATGACCGCGCACCTGCTCAAGTCGCTCTCTGATGGCGTCGATCTTCTGCTGGTTCCACGCCTTCTTGTCCTCCTCGAACGCCTTCTTGCGCGCGAAGAAGTCGGTCAGCGTGGCGATGGAGTTCTGGGGGATGAAGGGGAAGATCTCCTCATAGATGCGCGTGTTGGCCTCGGCCACATGGTCCCACAGCTGCACGGCCTCGTCCGAGAGCGGATCGCAGATGATCTCGACCAGCTCCGCAGTGTTCCTCTCCGCCTTGCGCTGCTGCTCCTCGTCGTTCTCGTCCTCCGAATGCTTGCCCTTGCGCTTCATGAGCTTCCTCTCCTGCTTCTCGCGCTCCTTCTTGTCCTTCTTGATCAGCTTTTGCTCCTTCTCGCGTGCGGCCTTGGCTTCCTTGCGCATCTTCTCCTTGGCCTTCTCCGCGTGCTTCTTGGCCCTTATCAGCTCGTCTCGCTCCTTGCGCGACAGGTGCGCCAAGCCCTCGTCCTGGTTTTGCTGGTTGAGGTCGTCGACGCTGGGCCGCTCCTTCTTCTCCTTGGCCGTGGCGGTCACGCTGCTGGTGTCGTCATCGCTCTCGCTCTCGCTCGCTCGCCTTCCGGTCCGCTCGTTGCCGCCCTCCCGCTCACTGCCGCTGTCATGCGGACTGTCACTACCGCTGCTGCTGCGACTGTCGTTAAACTTCACCTTATGCTGCTTTTTGGCCTTCTCCATCTTCGCTGCCGAGGTGAACCTCATGCTGGTCCACTGCTTGAGTTTGTCAAATGCGCGCTTCTCCTGGTTGGATCGCTCTTCGGGCCCGTGCTGGTGCTTGGAGCCGACGGCGCGATGTCGCTCGTCCTTGAGCTCGATCTCCTTGATGTCCTCCTGCAGCCCGAGATGCTCGCGCCACAGGTTCATGCGAAGCGAATGCACGAACTTGCCCACGCGGAACTCCTGACCAGCCATCGTGCCATTGACCGTGTCCGTGTCCTGCACCCACACTGCGAGTTCGCTGTCCTTGTCTCCCTCCATGCTGTGTCGTGTGCAAATGAATATCAGTCTTGCGCCAATGATCATCACCGAGTGCACAAAGCAAAGCACGATGTGGAAGGCGGTGGCGGCTGTACCTCCGGTCGTTGATGTTGGCTGATCCGATGATAGCTTCGCAGTCATCGATAATCATGAGCTACACATAGGCAGCACGCGAATCAGACCACACCGCTAGTGCGAACGCTGGTAGGAAGTAAGGGAGGGGATCCGGAGAGCGGACCTTGGCGTGCACGTAGACCTGGTTCGTAACGGGGCTTCCGAGAATGTACCCGTATTTGCGCAGCGCATTGACGCGGAAGTACTTGCGGATTTCCTCCTCGCTCACTGCGTGACAGCGGACAGCGACGCAGGCACGCGTTAGGTCAGCGTGCGCCAAGCAACACGATCAACACAACACACGCGCAGGGCACAAATGTGCATTACCTCCAAGTTGCTTGTGAAGAGTCGCGAAGATGGACCGTTTGCCCTCGCGGATGGTCTTGTATTGCCTGTTGAGGGCAGGGCGAAGACACACGTGAGAAGGAGAAAGCGAAGGGAGGGCAGCTGGTAAGACTTACAGTTTGGTGATGATGCGCGTCTTCAAGTCCTCTGCGGAGGCCATCGAGGGTGTGATTGGAATGATGAGCGTCACCATGAATCGCTCCTTGTTGCGTATCGCTCGGGCCAAGCGCGCCACCAGCGCCGCAGCGATTTGGTTGCACGGACCCTGTTTGCCGAATGAGAGACGCGCTTAGACACCAGCTCAACGAAGAGACCATAAAACGTAGGACCAGGCGTACGTGATTATCGACGGTGGAGATGAAGTACTGGTTCTCGATGTAGATAAAGTGCTTCGCTCTCTGGATCATACTCACATAGGCCTCCTGGATGGATTGCTCAAGTCGGTTGCCGCCTGGCGATGGTAAAAGGAGAAGAAGAAGAGAGTGTGTGTGTGAGGCGATTGTCGTACACCAGAAAAGCGAACACGAGAAGAAATGCGTACCGCTCCATTTGCCGATGGACCTGATGAGCTGACAGCGACATTTGACTGCCTCTGCACATGTCTGAACCACCACACATGCGTCCACAACATAGATTATATTAATGACCACGCCATTTTTGAGTGCTCACTTCGGCTCCCAAGGGCCTTGCGCGAGTGCCGCACGCATACCTGCGGGTACGGCAGCGGCGGAGTCTCGTGCAACGCATTGTGAATGCGGGTGGGGAGTGCCTTTGCCAAAGCGTTGGACCACAGATCCTGCGCCCTGATGATGGTTGTGATCAGCAAAATGCACCACCACTCACATACAGACTGGGAGAGAGCAGTACTTGTCGCTTTGGCTCGCCTGTTTTGCGCCCAACCTCTTACGTAGGAGAGCCCACTTGTCCTTTTCCTTCTCCTCCCACAGCTTCATCTTGGTCTGCTGTCGGCTCAGCATGCGCTGCAGCCGTCTTCGCTTATCCTCGCTTGCCACGCTCGCGGTATCCGCGGTCGCGGTGCGATCGATCTCCGTACGACCGTTATTGCGGACGTCGCGCGATTCAGTGTTCGTTATTGATACTTGGCTTGGTGTTCGCTCCACGCTGTGATGTCGATGTCGGTCGAGCTTCTCCTTGGCCTTGAGCTCCTTCTTGAGCATCTTGTCCTCTTTCTTCTTTTGTTTCTTCTGCTTCCTCTCCTCAGCGTGGCTCAAGCCTTGACGGTCGTGGCTGGCACCGCTGCCACCGACCGCTGTGCTGTGTTCCTCGTCGTGGTCCGCTTTGCTGTTTCCCTCATCGGCATCAGAGACCTTCTCCTTGCCTTTCTCCTTTAGGGCGCTGTCGTGAGCATGCTGATGCTCTGCGCGTTCGAAGTTGTCCAGCTCGTCTTCTAGCTTGTCAGCGTTGCTCTCCTGTGACGATGTCAGCGACGTGCCCTTCTCAATTCGCTCCTTCTCGATGCTCTGCTCGCGCTCCTTCAGGGCCTCGTTCGGCTCCTTCTCGGCGCTAATTCTCTTCTCTCGCTTCCGACGCAGCGCCTTCTTGTACTTGTCTTCCTCGTGCGTCTCGTGAATGATCGCGTCCATCATTTCCATGCGGTTCCGTCTGATCCGCTCCTTCTCCTTGCGCTCCTCGATCTTGGCTTTGGTCCGGAAGCGGCGGAGCGGAAGTCCGCCCACCTTCCGCACGCCCGCTAGGAATCGTAGAACCGCGCGTATGATGCGGTTCTGCAGGCGCCTTCGACGTGACCGCAGACGCTCGTGGGCCATTCGCCGCCGTGCGCGCTGTCCCCGCCGTGCGTGCCATCGCTTCTGAATCTTACGTGCGATGCCGTTGTGTCGCTGCTTGTCCATCAACTTGGCCGCCGCGTCGAGCTCGACCTTGCGCTGCTCCGCGAGCGGACGCATGCTCTTCTTATTGGCCAATCGGTATTGCACGTTGGGATCCACTTCCACCTCTCGTCTGAAGGGATTGCGCAACGGCTCCAGCACCGGCAGCGCTTCTTGCCTGTAACGACGTTGAGATGCGGTCAGAATTGATCATCTTGAGCGAAGCAGCGCGCCGAGCAGACAACAGTACCGGGCCTCAGGGATTTGGAGCAAGTGGTGGTTCCACCGATGAACGAAGTTGAACGCGACATCGATGGCAGCTTCTCCATCTGCGATGACGATCGGAGTCAGTGAGCGAGTGAGAGTGAGCAATGAGCAGGTTCGTTGTCGACGTACCAACGGACATGTGTATGTCGTGCCAGGCCATGCGTGGGTCACGGTCACGATCCAAGATATCGACATAAGGGTCCTTGAAGGTCGGTTCCTCCTGGTTCCAATAGTCCTTGCCCGGCCAGAACTGGGCCAAACGGTTGTTGTCGGTGATGCTGTGGTCGCTGGTGTCCCATCTGCCCCACGTGAGATCGATGCCACCCACGAAAGCCTACAAATCGACGCACGCGCACAAGCGTGTGAGTGGCATGTGAAAGACCCTCTGTAAGAAAGGAAATGCTCCAGGACGAGGGCAAGTACGAGGATGTCCCTGGAGCCATAGTCGACCACCACGCTCTTTTGGTGATGCGTCCATGAGCTGTTCGGAATGTGCTTGAAGAAGGGATGACGTATGATCTGTTGGGGGAGCACGAATGTGAGCTGATGAGCACATTTAAACAGTCTGGCAGGAGAGAATGATGCAGGCTGTGGCCACCTTGATGTTGTCGTGCAGCTGGCAGAGCAACTTCTGCACCTCGCGCGATCCGTTGTCGGTGAAGAGAGCAGGGTCTCGCCACAAGAGGATGTAAATCTTCACCTGAAAGCGGAGCACTAGTGAGTAAGCAAGGCGCATCAACGGTCACCACTACGGCAGGAGATGGACTCTACCCCTTGCTCTGCCTTCTTCTTGAGGAGTTGGTCCACACGGTGGCAGTCCTCGAACGGTGCCTGGCGCATCATATAAACCTCGCCTGGGGTGTTGATTGCACAAAAAAAGGTTCACATGCGTTACAAAACAACAAACGAGAGACACAATGGCCCGATCAAGCCAGTGGTGGCGTACCGGTCAAACGCCAATCGGTGATGAATATGGTGTGCTTGGCGCCGAGGATGGCGTGGTACATCGCTGCCATCGCATCGCGTCCGTCAACATACCACTTGCAGTTGATCTGCTCGCGTACTGGCGAGTAGGAAGTGTGCAAGAAGCCTAGGTAGCATCAGAGGAGAGAGAGACAAGTCAGCCTTTCGTAATAGGGAAGCAGCCAGCGAGGTAGGGCCGTACCTCGGCAGCCCCAGAACTGCATGACGGCGCCCCACTTCTGCAGCTCCGTGAGCCTGTGCTCCTCGTTCTCATCATCAGTGGTCACATCGTCGGGCACGGTGAACTCCCAGTCGATGAACGCCTGTAGCGGGCTCGATAAACGAATGCTGTCCGGCCCCTGGGCTTCAACCGACGTTCCTTCAAGGGTGATAACCTGTGGTAGGTGGGCATGAGGTGCGGAACAGCACGTCAGCGACTTGCTCCTTATCTTACTCCTCTGCCGGCATAGCAGTAAGATCAAATGTCAGTTCTGCGTACCTCGAACGGCTCGGTAGCGGCCTCATTCTCGTAGAGCACGAGGAAGCCGTCCATGGCCTTGGCGAACATCTTGCGCCACTTGCCCTTCTCCCTCCGCATGATGATGCCCTCCTTGTAGGGGATGGTGTTGGTGCTCTCCACGGCTCCCGGGTTCACCTCAGCAATTAGATCCTCTATGTCCTCCACCATCTCCTTGACATCAGGATGGATATACTCTAGGACGGCGTCAAGCTCCTTGTTGGCCGCTCCAGCGGCACCGGAGCTGGCCCCAACACGCGAGCAGGTCGTTTCGCGCTTAGCACGCATGCGCTTCTTATAGGTCCGCCACACCAGCTTCATGAACTCTAGTCTCTTCGGAGGCTGCATATTGCCGAGATCGCGAACGTGTCAGTTTACCACTTTAACCAACACAGCGTAGTTGCAGGAAAGCGCGTTTGTACCTTATAGGGATGGCTCAGGGGAGCGCTGCCAGAGCTGCGCATGTGGTCGCGCCACTCCTCGAGCGATGAGAACGGCTTGGATTCGAAGAGGATCTTCCCATTCATCATGTGGAAGTAGGCGGTCTTCACCAGAGTCTCGTTGCCCAGCTCCTTCTTAAGCTTGTCCTCCTCGAGCCACGACACGGCAAAGGGCTCTGACAGCTGATGAAGCGTGTGAGTATGGCCAATCAATTGGTGCAGCACACATGTGAGGGCAGGAACAGAGCCCTACCTCGGGATGACTCTCGCCATGGAAGAGGATCCGATGCGAGAAGCTGCGAGAGAAGTGGACAAAGAAGGTACCGGCAGGCAGGCCGGACTTGTATAGAAGGCACTTGGCTTCGACGGCCGACTCGATGAGCTGAAAATATCTGTGAGTGTGCGCACGACATGAGCAAACGCAGTCGTGTGAGTCAACAGCGTCGCCAATGTTGTTCAAGTGGCGACGCAGCTGCTCCCTTGAGGGAGAGCACAAGAAGAGGACGAAGACGTAGAGTCGCTGAAGGTGTACGTACTCATGAAATACAAAGGCGCTTATATTGGCCACGAGCGCACCGGGGTCAGAGCTTGGCGATGAGGGGAACCACTTGTTAAACTGAATCCAGTTGAACAGCGGCACCGATCCGATCAGCCTGCGCTTAACGAGCACGTCCTTACGAAGGAATCTATGACGAGTAGTGAGTCCAAGTGATCTGTGCCTTAGGCACAGCCGTAAAGTTAATTAAGGACGGAACCCGTACCTGTCTACGAACGGGTCGTCTTCGGACGGGAACAGTCGACCCAGCTTCCACTGACGAAGGAGCTGTTCGATCTGCGTGGGCTTGAGAAGGAGAATGTCGCGCATGTCCCACTCGGCTGGTGTACGTCCATGTAAGCGAGTGAGTGAGCGGTTCCGGCGCCAGCACCGAAGACTTTAAAGTTTAGGTCCGCACGTACCCAAGAGGTGATGAATCACATACAGGCAGAGCTTGGTCTTGTCGTAGTGCGTGTCAAGCGCCGCACCTTCCTGGTTTTGTACATACCTGTTGTCCATGTAGATCTTGCAGAGCGCTCGCTCCAGGTGATGCCACTGGACTCGAAAGATGTGGCTCTCCTTGGTGTCGACTTCGGAGACCTCGTCGGACGCGAACTCTGTGCTGTCGTACAGGTCGTTGGGTTGCTGCTGCACTACCTTGCCTTTGGCTATTCTGCGCGCATCTCTGCGTGCCATTTCGATCGCCAGCGTCCAGACTCCTCGTTGCGTCTTGTCAGGCACGATCGTGTAGAGAATGGCCTCGTCGAGCAACTCGCACACTTCGTCGATGCTGGGTCGTCGTTGGGGCTTGGTGCTCAGGCAACGACTGATCAGCTCCTCGAATCGTTTCTGGCTCTTTGGTTCGATCTCCTCGGATCTCTGATCATCCATGACACACATTGCCTTGTCAGTTTGATCGATTCAGCAGCTTCAGAGCGACGGTGTCGTACCTTGAGCAGCTTCCACGAAGGCTCGTACGCAGAGTCGCGGTGCTCTCGGCGAAACGTCTCCTTTGTTCCATCGTAGAGCTTGCTAATACGAGTCATGAGAAGCAACTCGAAGCAAATGATGCCAAAGGCGTAGATGTCAGCCGGAGGTACTAGGTCGAACGCCAGCGCATTGCCCTTGGCGGCGGTGCCATTGACCTCGGGCGAGGAGTAATACGTCGATGGAACGTTGCCGGTGATGTAATCGAGCAGGTAGTTGTCCAGCTTCGATTGCTGCGTCAAGAGTTTGAGCTGCACCAGTGTGTGTGTCCATGGTTAGCACAGAGCCTTATAACTAGAGACGGCGATGTGAGAGAGATGAGGATCGTTACCTTGATGCTGGATAGCTTCAGGTCGCCGTGGCCCAATCCGGCGCGGTGCAGGGCGCGTAGCGCCTGCGCGCACTCCCACACGATCTGCAGTCGCAGGTAGAGCGGCAGCTGCAGCTCCTTCCGTTCATGGGCCTTGAAGAGGATCTTGAGATCGACTGCCGCGTGCAGGTGTTCACGGACGAGGAGGACCGACCCTTTGTCATTTTCCTCGCCCTGCTGCAGGGCGGGGTAGCGGGCCAGGCTCTCGCACGGCGTCTCCCTGAGAATGGCAATCGCGTTAGCATGGAGACGCATAACACCACATCTCAGGCAAACAGTCTCTGCGCGAGAGAGCACGCGCGAGCTCACGCAGCAATTGCAAGTGTCAATCACGTACTCAAGGTCACTCAGTTGATCTTGCAGGCGCTTGAGCAAGGAGCCGTCCTCTTCGAGTCCGCCTTCGACTCTCCGTGATCCGGCGGCGCACCGCTTGACGTCGACCAGACAGTGGCCAAACACCGCGCGTCGCATGTTCCACTTGCGCTTGTCTTTGTCCCTCTGCGACTCGAGGAGCCTCGCAATGCACTCGTTGTGCACCTGATGACGAGCGTCCATTCCATCGATGCTGTACCGTAGCTTCTTCTCCACTTTCGCCTCCTCCTCATGTGCAGGCTCTCGGGCGTCGGCGCCCTTGCCGCCGCGCGCCCAGCCGCTGCGCAGGGCGTAGTCGTGCAGGAACTCCTTCAGGTCGGCTTGCGTCTCGACCTCGGCGTGGTCGTGGTGGGCATCGTCCACGGACGGCGAGAGCCAATACAGCTTGTCGGCCTTGTGGTTGAACATGGGGTATTCGTCTCGCGACAAGAAGAGACTCGAGACGGCAGCAGAGATGTAACGAGAGATGAAATGAAATTAATTTACGAAATGATGGAAAAAATTGGATAATGGCGAGGGGGAAGAGGGGCCGTCTAGTTCCGTTGTTGTTGTGGGTTCGTTAGTGGTCTTTCCAAACTTGAGGTAAGGCGGGAGAGTGAACAGACGAGACCTTCCATCGTGACATGCATTAACCGCGATTTGTGCGAAATTCAACCTGAATGGGCCGCTGCTCAAACAACCCACCATAACCAGCAGAAATTCCTTCACCATTTTGCCACCTCACCGACCTCAGTTGCACCGTCGCACTTCTCCCGCCAGCCCATTGAGCAGCTGTCCATCGTTGATTTATTCTTTTGGATTAATTTTATTTTAATTTTGCAACTTTTTTAAAACACAAAGTTGAACTTTTCCTGTGTGGCATGCTCACACGCTAAAGAGCTGGGCATCAGGCAGCTTTCCTGACTGGCCGTCCACAAGAGGACATTATATGAGCATCCAATCATCGTGGAATGTCGGCAAATAACTTGCCCAGACGAACTGAACCTGAAGAGGAAGAGCATGGAGCACGAGAACCCTCAGGGCGAGGCTTTCCTCGAGAGCGTGCGCGTGGGCGACCTTCCTTCTGCGACGCGACTCCTCCGCCAAACCCCAGACCTCGCCAACGTCGCGGACCGAGTAGGCTGGTACGTCCTCTTCCCCCGCCCAATGCCTGGGCGAGAGCTGATGAAGGCCTGGGTGTGAGCAGGACAGGTCTGATGACGGCCGTGGCAGCGCGGCATGTGGCGATGGCCAAGCTCCTGCTGGCCCACGGCGCCGACCCGCATCGTAGGTCGCCCACCGACGGCATGCACGCGCTGCACGTTCTTGCCGAGCAAGGCCCTCGTGACTTCTCCTCCACCGACTCGGTAAGCCTCTGCACCCGCTTGTCCGACACGACGAAGCCATTGCCACGCGTGTGCGCGAATGTGTGTGGCATGCACTCAGCGTGTGCGAGCGTGCACAACCTAACACAGCGCCCCAACATGCAGGACGAGGTTGAGGAGAGCAAGGCAGCAAGCAAGCTGCTGTCCATTCTGCTCGACGCTGGCGTTGACCCTAATGTGCGCAACGTCTCTGGCGAGGTACGCCACGCACACAAGCACAAGCAC
>CDFA01021781.1:0-34302 GCA_000826305.1 Acanthamoeba healyi | reverse complement strand
TGAAATAAAATAATTTATTGTTGGTGTGGGGAACGCCATGGCGTAGGAGCTGTTGCTGGCGCTGGGCGATGAGGGCAGGGAGCTGCACGTTGCGGTGGAGGGCGACGACGCGGCGCAGCTCTTCAAGATGATGCTCCAGTACATGTACACCGGTACCTACCCCCTTCCCTCAGGCACCTATCATGAGTGTGTGCATATCTGACGCCGTGGGTTGGTGTGTCGTGTGTGGTGATGTGACGCAGGCACGTCCGACCAGAAGATCAACGAGCGCAACGTTATGCCGCTCCTGCAGCTGTGCCACGAGTACGGCATCGATCCGCTGAAGGAGGAGTGCGGCAACTTCCTCTTCTCCAACAGCGAGCAGGTCAACGTCGCCTACCTGCTTGGTACGCGACGCTCTCCTGCGCACACGCACACGCACCACCGCACACGCACTAAGGGCAGGTTGTGCATTCGTTTAGACGTGGCTGACAAGCACGGCATCAAGAAGCTGGAGAAGCGGTGCGCCGAGTACCTGGCGTCCAACTTCTCCGACTTCATCGAGAGCGATGATCGCATGCTCATGCAGCTCAAGACTTCCACATGGCTCGAGCTCGTCCAGAGCGACGAGATTGAGGTCACCAGGTACTGTGCCGATTGTGCGCTCGAGGCTGTCCTCTAGACACACAACTGATCCGGCTGTGTGTGCGTGTGTGGTGTGTGGTGCTGGGCAGGGAGGAAGAGGTGTTCAATGCCGTGCTCAAGTTCGCGGACATCAACGGCAAGACCGTTGCCGAGAAGCGAGACATCCTGAACCAGCTGCTGCCTCACATCCGCTTCACCCTGTGCTCGCCCAAGTTCCTCAGTACGACTAATCCCCAGCTCACACGGCCGGCTTGCGTCCGTGCTCGTGTCGTTGGCGTGCGTGTGATGTGAGCTCAGAGTGCTGACCGATCGGTTTCGTGTTGTGTTGTACTGCAGTCGAAGAGGTTGAGACCAACCCGGATCTGATGCAGGTGCCGGTGCTGAAGAGCCTCTTGTTCGAGACATTCCGCTATAAGGCCAACCCCAAGACCCCGTTCCTCTTCACCCCGCTCAACACCAAGCGCAGGAAGGGTACAACTCGTTCCTCCTTTGGCCGGCAGCACGCTTCGCAGTGGTGCCGATGTGTCGTGTGCTGACTCGGTGCGCTGGCAACAGCAAACTTGAACGTGATGCTGCAGTGGGACAAGGATCAGCCGTTCACTCACGGCGTGTACACTCTTGAGAACGAGGAGCTCACGGCTCACAAGTCCTCCATGCCCGGTACACTCCCTCCGTGGCTTGGTGTCTCCCGCGCCTGTGGCGTCTGCTGACCCCGCGAGCTCGTTCTTCACATCGAAGGCACGATCTACGTGCTACGCACCAAGACCAAGCTCGAGGGCAGCGGCGCCTTCTACTGGGAGATCCAAATCGACCAGACGGCCGGCAATCAGGAGCTCCACATCGGCATCGCTGAGGAGCACTTCAAGTACGCGTGGCCTCGTACACCCCGGCTATTGGCGCGCGCTTGTGTGTGCGCGTTGTGTGCATGCGATTGCGTCGTGTCTGCCACCTCTTACGCTTATTCGCTGCGGCTAGCTTCCACACGGCGTACCTGCGAGCCAACGGAACGCATTACATCGAGAGGAGTGGCGGCATCATGAACGGGCACACGCAGGTCACCCAGGGACCCGCCCTCAACACAAACGATAAGTACGTGCGCGCGCTCGCACTGTCTGGAGATTGATTCCTCATCGCACGCTGTGTGTGTGTGTGTGAGTGTGAGACCGCTGCTGCTCACGCATACATCCTCTCCTCCCTTCGCCTCGGGCTTGGCAACGCAGTATCGGCTTTGCGCTGAACCTGGACGACCAAACCTTCCAGATCTTCCACAACGGAACTCCTGTGCATACCTTTACCGGCGTCACGTACATGACTCCCCCTCCCTCACAACTTGACAATCACTGATCGTGCACACGACACACAGAGGACCCGTGTGGCCGTGCGTGGCCGCGCGCGACGTGGGCACGAAGCTGACGCTCGTCGGCAGGAAGCCCAAGATCTACCAGTTCCCCTCCATGTCCAAGTAGTAGCGGAGAAACAAGCCAGCTTTGACCCAAGCTCAAGCTCAAGCCAAAGCTCTCTTGGTTCTTCCTTCGATCGATGCGACATGCAGCTCACAGATCCCCAGTTCGTCTGTGCTCGTTATGTTGTTTGTCGTCGTTTTGTCTTCTGGTGCGCCAGAATACAATCACACCAGCCATACCAAACGCCCCATCCCTCTTGCAACCCTCCCCACGGCCCAGCTGGAGAAGAGGAGGCGTGAGCAGCAGCTGACCACACTCACCACACATTTTCTGTCGACTTAGTGGCTGTTGCTGGGCTGAGTTGCTGCCTCTGGCTCGAGCGCACTGACCCACACGCGAATCGAGATAAGCGCGAGGGAGGGGGGTAGAAATGCTTGCCCGACGGCCGCTGACGCAGAGGGCGCACGATGACAAGACCGAACTGAGCTACTTTGCCTTCCACAAGGCCGCAGCCGGCGCCGTACACGTACTCAAGGTACGCCCCTCAATTTTATCATTTTATTATTTTAAAAATCTAAAATTCTTAAATAATGCAAAATATATTCTTCTCAGCGGAATATATATTTATTTTTATATATTAATATAAATATAAATTAAATTACATGAGCAGGAGGGCAGCTTGTTGAAGCTGTGGAAGAAGTACGGGCTGGTGCTCAAGGAGTCCTACCTCTACTTCTTCGCCTCGAGCGACTTTGAGAACGCCGAGCTCAAGCTCGTCATCGCCCTCGACGCCACCTGGAAGTACCTACACTCTCCCATCGCCGTGCACGCTCTTGTTTGTGCGTGTGCGTGTGCGTGTGCGTGTGCGTGTGCGTGTGCGTGTGCGTGTGCGTGTGCGTGTGCGTGTGCGACAGCGTGATCGGTGTGAGTAACATCTTTCTCTCTCTCTCTCTCAACCCTCTCTGGCTCAACGCAGGGCAATCCACATTCAGCTGACGTCGCTCACGGGCAAGAAGAACTGCTTGGGGATCGAAGGCCTCACGCAGAGCTATCTCGTCTGCTTTAGCAGCGAGGAGGAGCGCGACAGGTGGGTGGACCTGATCAACGGCGCCTGCGAGAGCTTTGGCGACGAGCGGAGGCGACAGCAGGACATCGAGGCCCGGCTGCGCGCCGCGCTCGCCGCGCCCCTGCCGACGACGCAGCTCAACGCAGCCAAAGAGCGACCAACATCGACGACGACGCCGGCGAGCAAGCAAAGCGATGAGGAGGAGGAGTTTGATGAGGAAGACGAGGAAGACGAGGATGAGAGCACGGCAGCGAGCGAGGTGGACAGCAGTCAGTACACGCCGCCCGACAACATGTACAGGCTGTACACGGACGACGGCAGCGAGCTGGAGCTCGAGCCTGAGCACTCACAACAGCAGACGCTGTCGGCTCCTCGTGTGCCCAAGCCGACGGCGACGTCGTGCTCGGCCTCGGCGTCGGAGAGGGATAGGGCGAGAGGGCGCAGCTTGCTGGGCACCAACAGCTCCTCGTACGAGTCGCTCGACAAGACAATGAGCGGTCAGTTCACCTTCAGCCGAGATCATCGCGTGACGAAGAAGGACGGCGACAACGTCGAGCAGGAGAAGCTGCAGACGGCAGGCGAGGGCAACAGCAGCAGCAACACCAATTACGTGTATGCACTGGATCTGGGCGAGGAGACCACGACATCCGCACGCTCGGAGGACGGCGCCGGCAGTACGACGACGAGCTACTACCTCGATGACGCCGGCGTTGGTGGCGCTGGCGGCGGAGCGGACGCGGCTAGTCGAGTGCGGCTGAAGCCAAGCCGGAGCCCAAAGACAACGAAGACGAAGAAGAAGACCACGACAGTCGATGAAGCGGAGCTGCTCAGCGATTGGAACAGCCGCTTCCAGGTAGTTCTTGTTGTGCTGCGAGCACATCGGTGCCATCAGAGCGGCGCTTGAGGGGTCTCACACGTCACTGGGGCGGTGCACACATAACAGGATCTGGTGGAGCAGATGCGAAGGTTCAACAACAACACATCTAGGCAGTACAGGCAACGCGTCAATACCCAGCTGCTCGCCATCGCCCAGGTAAGTGCCGTGCCGTGTGTGAGACCTTGCGCGGGGGACACTCCTCACCACATGCATGCACCGCATCGCTAGGACTTCATGTGCTCGGTGAAGCACTACGGCAAGATCATCATATCGGAGATACACCTGCCGCAGCACGTGAAGACGATCAAGCCCGCAAGTACACACGCACCCCTCCCGTTGACACTATGGCGCGTGGTAATCGAAGTGAAGAGACACTTGGCTCATCACATCGTTGTCGGCACCAGGTGATGTTGGCGGAGTGGCCGGCGGAGTCAAGTACATCGTCCACAACATCCTGTTCAAGTTTGCCGTCGACTACAAGGGAATCTACGGGAGCGACTATGCGGCTGCCAAGGTGCGACACTGACTGCTGACGCGTCTCTGGCCTCTTGTTGACCTCGCGGTGTGTGTCGTGTGTTGTGTGAATGTGCGTCATGTTCTGTTTCAGGTCGCTGGACATGAGCTGAAGGGTGCTGCGTGTTACTTCAACTTGAACATGGACTTCTGCATCCCGTTTATGGCCACGCTTGACTATCGGTACCTCCTTACATCGCTTCGTCACGCGTGCATTGAGCTCTTCTCGTAAACGCTAACACACTCGCCACACGTCATGACATGCGTGTTACCAGCGGCCATCGCTTGTTGGCTGTGGCGCTGGTCCCGATCAACGACGGGACACTCGTGTCGGGCACCGGAGATGGCGGACAGACCGTGCGAAACTCTGATGACCACCTCAACGGTCTGCTCAAGGTACTACCGTGCTTGTTGCACAGCCTCTCCAGACAACTGTCCTCACGCCCGTCGCACCACACCACACATGCATACGTACAACACAGGAAGCGGCTGGCGCGCTGAACCTCAGCGAGCACGTATGCGGGAAGGAGGCCAAACGGCTCTATAGTGTAGCCGATCTGGAAGGCCACCTCGGTACGTGCGCTCTGGCTTTACTCTGTCACCAGCCGGCCAGAGCCAGCCGAGGTTGGTCTACACGCCTACGTGGCTGACCTCACTTCTGCTGTTGGTGTGGCTCGCTGCGCAGGACTCGACGGCAGATACTACCTGATCGACCTGGCGCGCGTCATGCCGCCCGAGTTTCCTATGAACCGCCGCGTCAAGCAGGGCCACCTGTTCCGCCTCCTGCGACCCGAGTTCGTTCGCAGCCACTGTACCTCTAGCCCCGCCCTGCACTCTTAGTGAGCTCTCCTAACGGCACCATTGCTTGGCACTTGGATCGACCGATAGACAAGCCGCTTTGTCCGGACGCTTGCAGCGGATTCATCCTGCATGACCCCAAGCGGGCAGAGCACAACCGCGAAGTGAAGCAGGCCACCAAAGTCCTGTACAGCGGCGTTATTCCATCGGTCGCTGCTCTGCTCACTGAGGAGAGGTTCGCTTTCATTCTCGCCGTGCTTGCCGTGTGCGTGCGTACGACTCACCAATCGGCCTGTGCACACTAATCAGCGCGCTGAGCGAGGGTGGAGGACTGGAGGCGTTCCTTCACTCCTATGGAGTGAATCTCCGGATGATGGGCGCCGTGCGAGGCGAGCTGCACAAGATCATCTCCAGTATCGAAGCCACGCTTGGAACGGCCAACCTTGCCGGCGGCACTGAAGTAGCTGCAAGCAGCGAGTCGCCCCTGCAGCAGAAGAAGTCCTCCAGGGGCGACAGACGCGACAAACCCAAGGACAGCGCCGCGCCAGGCGGGAGCGAACCACCTGGACTCACGCCAGGAGGCGTGGACGAGGAGGCCGAACGCAAGCGGAGACGGGCCAAGGACGCCGACGTGCTGCTGCTGATCGAGATGCTGTCCCGCGTCATGAAGGAGAAGATCCTCCGCAGCCTGCGCGCAAAGTCCAAGGCGCTCAAAGTGCCGCTTGAGGAGCCCTACCGCCTGCAGGTCGTCCGCAATCTGAACCGCTTCTTCGGCGTCACGACCGAGTCTAGCGCGCGGTGGTGGGCCACCAAGGCCAAGCGCGCGCTGGCGACCAAGTTCGGGCCCGGGGCGTTGCACCCGCGCGAGGCCGCGGCCGACGGATCGCTCGCCCGGTACCTCCTGCTCAACCCGCTCGGCGGCGGAGATCAGAACGCCAGCTTCCAGCTGCTCTTTGACAAGCTGCGCAAGTACACCGGCCTCGTCCTTCGTCAGGTACTCGAGCTCGCTTGCTTCGGCTTGTGCGCGCATGGGCTCATCCTGACCTGTCCTGTCGCGCACGCAGGGCTTCATGCTCGAGATCGGGAACCGTGACGATTCGCCCAACCCTTTCCAGCTCTTTGACCTCGTGGAGCTCGGCGAGCGTGTCAAGTACATGAACGGTTCGTGAGTCCATCCAGCGGGCTGCTTTCACTGCTCGCGTGTGTGTGCGCGCGCGCTCACTGGTGGCCTCGCCTCCCATCAGTCATCGCCACGGCCGAGGCGTACCTCTACCACGCGGCCAGCGAAGGGACCACCGGCATCAAGCGGCGACAGTTCCTCGAACTGGCCGCCGAGAAGTACATGGTGGCCATCAGGTCGGCAACCCACGCCTCTTGTTCGCCGTGGTGATTGTGTGAGTGACACGTGACAGCTCGCTCACCATCACGCACACTCTTTGCCGCACGCACGCACGCACATACGCACAGTGCCAACCCGCAGTCGGTCGAGGCGCTCCGGATGATGGCCAACACGTGCGCCGCCCTCGTGGAGGAAACGCCGGAGAAGGAGCGCAAGGTGGAGCTCATGAAGAAGGCCAAGAAGTACTACCAGTGGTCCCTCTCCATATTCCCAAAGGATCCCCAGGTTCTCCTCCTCGTCATTCTTCGCCCATGGACGCTCACGTCGCCTTCACTCGAGCTTACTTCATTCTCGGCTTGCACGCACACGCACACACGCACTCCCGCACAGACACTGTATGCGCTGGGACAGTTGCAGAGGCAGATGGGCAACCGCCAGGCGGGCGCAGAGCTCTTCCTGCGTGCGCTGGAGGTCGACCCCAACTACAATTACTGCCTGCGGTCCTACGCCAAGCTCCTCTACGCGGGCAACGAGAACGTAGAGCTGGCCGAGTTCCTCTACGCCCGCGCACGCCAGTGCCAGCTCGACCGCGGCGAACCTGCCCACAAAAACGACCAATAGCGAAAGTGTAAAAAGTGCTTTTAAATATTTAAAATTCTCATATTTAACGATTGGTTTATTAGGCTTCTTTAAGATATTTTAAGAATGGCACAAAATCAACGCTCAGTTTTCTTCTTTTGCCCAACCCAAGCGAAGATGGAGAAGAAGCAGCAGCAGTTGTACGTGGAGGAGGTGACGCCGACCGAGGGGCAGGCGTGGGCAGAGGTCCGTTCGTTCTTGGCCAGCCACCTGCCGCACTCGTGGAAGCTCTTTGGTTCGCCCCCCCCCCCACGACCTCGCTCCGCTCTCTGCGCTGACCTAACGGCTCACTCGCTTGCACTCACGCGTGGTAGGCCCCCTCCTGTTCAAGGAGACGGCCAAGGGCGCCTCGACGCCGCGAGACGACAACCAGCGGTGGTTCGTGGCCAAGTCGGAGGGCGGCTCCGGCGCTGAACTCCGGGGTGTGCTGCTGGTGGCGCCGCTGGGCAAGGCCGGAGCGCCGCCGTCGTCCAACGTGTCCCTGTTCGTGCCGCACCAGCACAACGAGGCAGGCGAGGACGTCGTGCGTGCGCTGCTGGGCAAGGTCGAGCTGACGCCCGAGAAGGGCCAGGTCCGCTACTCTGGCGTGGCCCACGAGTGGCTGCCCGTCCTGCGAGAGCACGCGGCGGCCGCCGGCGCGCACGAGTCGTGGGTCAACCCGTGCCTCGCGCTTCACTGCACCGAGGCGCGCTTCGTGCGGCCCAAGGACGACCCGACGGCTCGTCTTCATGCGGAATCCCTCCGACTCGACAGCATCACGCCTAGTACGACCTGTCTCGCACGCACTGATGCGACTTCTCCAATCTCATGCACTCGGCACACGACACACGCACACTGCAGGCCAGGCTGACATCCACACGGTGGTGTCTCAGTGGAAGTACGCCGGTGAGGAGAGCGACAACTACATCGCCGCCTGCGTGGAGCACGCTCCGACGGCATGCCTTCGGCAGGGTAGATAGCGATCGTCTCTCCGTTCTCTCCGCGGCCTTTGTCTCGTCTTGGCGGCAGCGGCTGAGTCCTCGCGCGCGTGTGTGTGGGTTTGCACAGGTGATGGTGAGATGGTCGCATGGATTGGCGTGCACACGTACATGGCCCTCGGCTACTTCTGGGTGCAAGAGTCGCACAGACGCAAGGGTAAGCCGTACACTCTCGCCCTGCTAATGCTGCATTTCCTGATCTCTCTCTCTCTCTCTCTCTCTCCGTGTGCGTGTGTATCGCGTGTGGCGCGGCACAGGCCTGGGTAAGATCCTTGCTGTGGATCAGACGCTCAAGACGTTCGACTATGTCCGGCCGTACATGGCGCCGGAGCAGGTGAGCGCCTACATGTTTACCGAGGCCGACAACCACGCCTCCCGGACGCTCTTTGAGTCTCTTGGCTTTGAGGTTCGGCTCACCCTCTCCACTCGCTGTCGCTGTTGACTGCTCTGCGCTCGCGCACGATCTCATCACCATCACCGGATGGATCCGTTGTGTCTGCGCAGCTGTACAGCCAAGTCGTGTGGGTTGCATTCAAGCATCCCGGAGCCCAAGTGTCATCGGATGAGGAGGAGAAGCAGCAGTCTGAGCCTGCACCCAAGGCGATGGCCAAGGTGAACCTGGCGGAGAAGCTCTCCCTCTTCACCGAACACTGGAGCCCCAAGATCGTAGGCGAGGCACTGTCTTCCGCCACACGCACGCACTCTGCCACATGACACATGTCTGACCTCACGACATGTGTGGGTTCGCGAGACAGGTGGACAACTTCGACGTCAAGGTCGCCAAGCTTAAGGGCGAGTTCGTGTGGCACCATCACGAGAACGAAGACGAGATGTTCCTCATCATCAAGGGTAACCTGATCATCAAGGTGCGCGAGCGCGACGGCAGCGAGCGCGACATTGACCTGCACGAGGGCGACTTCTTCGTGGTACCCAAGGGCGTCGAGCACAAGCCCGTCGCCGCTGAAGAGGTACATTCTTTTCACCTCTGCCTCTTGTCTTCACCATGCGCGAGAGACGTCCTCTCACTTCTCACGTCTCTATCTCTCTCTCTGCGTGGCTTGTGCGTCACTTCAGTGTCACGTGATGCTGCTCGAGCAGCGCAACATCCTCCACACGGGCAACGTGCGCTGCGAGCGCACCGTGGACACCCTTGAGCGAATCTGATGCTGTCCCCACGCCATCGAGCGTCATCACCATCATCACTTGTCGCCTCTGATATCAGCCGAGGCCCATGGGCCTGAACTGAACTGAACCCTGAAGCTTGAGAGCATCATCCTCGTCTCGCTGTTGTTATTGCTTGGTTGGTTGGTCACTACCAGGGCAGCTCACCATCAACGAGAACGGGACGAGCTAGCGGTTCCAGCGAGCGGAGAGTGTGGTCGGGTTAGATCGAACGGTTCCACAAATCAGATCGCGTTCTGCAACGACGCAAGAGAGAGCGAGAGATGGAAGAGGGCGAGCTGTGCCTCCCGCCGGAGCTGTGGCAGTGCGTGTTCGACTGGGTGGGTACGTGGGAGGGCCTGGGAAGCGTGACCCGGGTGTGCCGCGCCTTCCACGCCCTCGCTCTCCTGCAGCTCAATCGACGACGCCTCGCCTTTGAGTCCCGACGTACCCCCCGCTCCACCCCCCCCCCTCAGCTGGCCCGCATCTAGCTCGATCGCCTCAAATTGATGAATCGAGTAGAGCCAAAATGATGAAAAAAAATGAATTAATTGATCAGCTGAGGTCTTGCACAGTGTTTGAGGGCCGTGTGCAGTGGAGACGGGTGGCGTGCGTGGGCTCGCCAGCCCCCGGGCTCAGCCTGTACGCTGCATCTTGATCTCCGCGCGCCCGCACCGGGAGGCGTCAGCTCACAGGGCCAACAACTGCAGGGACGAGCTGCGAGGAGAGGACGAGGACGAGGAGCTGAGGGAATACTTTGCGCACTCACTGACGCTCCTTCACCGCCAGCCTCTCCTTCAGATGCAACAGAGCATCCCTCACGGGTGCGCCAGGGCTCTCCATTCACGCTTGATGGCGTAGTGCACGCTCGTCCGTGCATTCATGTACAGGCATTCTCACGAAGCGCTGATGATCGATGGCCAATGCAGGAACATGGCGGGACCGCTGCTGGCCAGGTACGGAGGCTCGTTTCACGTGGGAGGCAACATCTATGACATGGTCTTCTCGCCCGCACTGTTCTTCTACGACTTTGGTACGCCTCTGTCGACCACGCGCGCGCATCAAGTTGCACCTCGACGGTGGAGTGTTGCGCGAGCGAGCTGATGTTGACTCACCACGACACTAATAGTCACCGCCTCCTGGCACCGCGTGGATCCGACCACTGACCAGCACGAGTGGGCTCCCGAGCGGCGCTCATTCGCCTCTATGCACCTCATCAACAAAGGCACTCAGATCCTGTTCTTTGGTGGACAGGTACGATCGTTACCCTACCCTTCGACGCGCGTGCTCGGAGCCTTCATTGTACTGAAGCGCACGGCACACGACACACACACTGCACAGTATCGAAATCGATTCTCGCTTCCGTTGGACGGCAACCCAGAGGGGTGGAAGTTCTACAACGACGCATTCATATTCGATCTAGGCCAGCTAACATGGACGCAGTTGAAGTGCAAGGGAGACCCGCCCCACGGCCGAGTAGGCCACAGGTCCGTTGCATGTGCGCGTTCGCGAGTGTTATGGCTTGAACGTCCTAACTTGATGCGCTTGTCGTTTGACAGGTCTGTGGTCGTTGACCGCAAGCTATGGATCTTTGGCGGTACTTACATGGACAACGACTTCACCTACCACTACTTTGCTGACGTATGGACGCTTGACTTGAGTATGGACCGGCCCACACTCCCTCCTCGCCTTGCGTTTGCAATCAGCACTGACCCGACGTCACACGACCATCTACACGGGGACACTGGTGACGACAGACACGCTGGAGTGGACGCGGGAGGACATCACCGGCGACGTTCCCCAGGCACGACAGAGCCACTCGCTGTGTCTCATACCCCATACGAGACAAGCCATTCTCTGGGGCGGCAATGCTGAAGTGCTCAGCGCCAAGCGAGACCTCAACGACTGCTACATTCTGGACACCGGTCCGCACTCTCTTCTCCCTCTTGCGCTGTGGGTTGAGCAATGCACTGCTCCTCCTCTTGCTCCGATCTGATCTGACACATTGGCAGACACCAAGACGTGGACGAAGATGGAGTACGCCAACAAGAGCGCGGATCAGGTTCCCTGCGGCCGGTGGTGCCACTCTGCCTTTGTTGTCGGTAGATCGCTGGTATGTGCCTCGCCTCGCCTTGCCTATTGAACACCACTCGCGCGAGCAGGGAGAGGTGCGTGTGGCTGACTGCGTGTGTGCAAGGTGGTCATGGGCGGCTTCCGGCGCTCGGACCCAAAGCCCACGCTGGGCCAGGTGTGGGTGCTCAACATCGATCGGCGAGAGTGGCGAAAGCACAACGTGCCGCTCCACCCTTCGTCTTTCACCGACCTGACGCCGGCAGAGCGTGCCAGCCTGCTCAACCGACAGCCCGCCTTCCAGGGCGCCGCCATGGGCATCGAAGAGATCTACCACTTTGGAGGTACCACACTGCCACCACCACTATCACCGTCAGACGCTCTCTGACCCCTCCCCTCACACCAGGCATCAAAGATCATGGCCTGTGGATACTGGAGTAGTGAACAGAGCTCAGAGAAGTGCCCATACATTACCACTATCAACTCTCTGCCATCACAGCCAACATGTCACATTGGGCACCTGCAAAAGAGCAGAAAAGAAATAAATGGGAACCGGAGAAAATGGTCGGAAAGGAGTTACCGATAGCTCCGAGGGCGGAAACACCGACCGGTCGGCACCGGAAGAAGGCGCGAGCCAGCTAGGAGTATTGTTGCTCTCTTTCTCTCGCTCGGCATCTCTCTGTTCATCCCCCCTCGACGCGCTAGATTCCACAGCGGTCGACCCTCCAACCACCAGTTTTCACCAGCAGCATACCGTACACAGACATCATGGGTAAGGACGGAGTCAAGGATAAGAAGGTCTCGACGAAGAAGAGGAACCTCAAGGAGGAGGAGAATGAGGACGTCGGAACGGTGGTGACGAAGGAGGAGCCCGAAAAGAAGAAGAGGAAGACCTCCAAGAAGGACGACGGCTCGTCGGACAAGAAGAAGAAGTCCTCCAAGAAGGATGAGGTACGTAAAACCAAACTCCAACCCAACAAGAAAATCCATCACACAAAATCAGATGCCTAATCGTTGTCTGCGATTTTTATGTTGTTCTCTTCAGGGAAAGGCCAAGGAGGATGAGATGGAGGTGATTAAGAAAGGTACCACAACTCTCCCAGAATTCCTTCCTCCTCTCAGCGAAATAATCTTGCAGGCCAAGGCTGAGATTTTTTCACAAATCCCACCTGGCCAGCCTCAAAATCTCCTTTGCTTTGTCAAAAAATCTCTCATCTCTTGGAGGAGTTGCGTTGAGCGATTTCAAACTCCGTCGACAACAAAAACTAAAAGTTCCCGTCTCGTGTGCGACAGAAACCGAAGAGGACGAGGAGGCAAAGCAGGACGAGGACAGCGAGGGAGACTACACATGGGACGACGTGGCCGAGAAGGAAAAGGAGAAGGAGGAGCCGCTGCCAGGTACACCGACCGTTCCTTTCCTCCTCCGAAGACTTTTTAATTTAATTTTAGTTTATTTAAATTCTAACTTAATTTCTTTTTTACGACACACAGAGGGCGCGAAGCCGTTCTCCAGCTTCCGTATCTCGGAGCGCACGGTCAAGCTGCTGCAGGAGCGAGGCTTCAAGTGCCTATTCCCCATCCAGGCGCAGACCTACGACCACATCTACGACGGTAAGGACATCATCGGCCGAGCGCGCACGGGAAGCGGCAAGACGCTCTCGTTCGTGCTGCCCGTCGTGGAGAAGATCTTCATCGACCTCGCCGGCAAGCCCAACAACGCCTACGGCCGCCCGCCCAAGGTGGTGTGCCTCTCGCCCACTCGCGAGCTCGCCCGTCAGATCGCCAAGGAGTTCGACCTCGTGGCTCCCAGCCTCAAGGCCGTCTGCGTGTACGGCGGTGCGCCCTACATGCCCCAGGAGAACGCTCTCAAGCGCGGCGTCGATATCGTCATCGGTACCCCTGGTCGCGTGATCGACATGCTCGAGCGCCACTGCCTCAAGCTCTCCGACGTCAAGTACGTCATCCTCGACGAGGCCGACGAGATGCTCAACATCGGTTTCGCCGACGCCGTCGACAAGATCCTGGTCACTGCGCCCAAGCCCGATCAGAGGCAGACCCTGCTCTTCTCCGCCACGATCCCTCCGTGGGTCCAGGGCATCGCCCAGAAGCACATGCGCCCGTCGAACCTCATCACCGTCGACTTGGTGGGTAACAGCAAGATCAAGGCTGCCCTCACCGTGCGTCACCTGGCCATCTGCTGCCCGCCGCCCGTGCGCATTTCCACCCTCGGCGACGTTATCAAGGTTTACGCCGGCTCTGGCCGAACGATCATCTTCGCCAACACCAAGGCCGAGGTCAACCAGCTCGCCATGAAGTCCTCCATCTCCAATGGTACCGACCTCTGCGCACGCGCACGCGCACGCGCACGCGCACGCGCACGCGCACGCGCACGCGCACGCGCACGCGCATTCTCTCTCCGGCAGCTGGGCCACCTGATGACACAACTCTATATTCATGCGCGTAATCTGAGCGGTCGCACTCCCAGCGAGGGCGGAGTTTTTCTTCCCTCGCACACGGAGTGCTACGCACAAGATCATAACTCTCTTTCTGATAATGCCCCATCATCATGCAGCTGCTGCTTCTCCTCCTCTTCTGAAGACTGAGCTTTTCGCTAACCACACATTCACCATCGTATTTGCAGTGTGCCAGGTTCTTCACGGCGACATCGCACAGAGCCAGAGGGAGGTCACGCTTCAGGGCTTCCGCGAGGGCCGTTTCTCGTGCCTGGTGGCGACCGACGTCGCTGCTCGCGGCCTCGACATTGATGACGTCGATCTGGTCATCCAGACGCAGGCGCCCAAGGACAAGGAGACTTACATTCACAGGAGCGGCCGTACCGGTCGCGCCGGCAAGTCAGGCATTTGCGTGACCTTCTTCACGCGAAGGGACGTACGCGACGGCAACCTCAAGTGGCTCGAGACCGCCGTGGGCGCCAAGTTCGAGCTCATCGGCACACCGCAGCAGCCCGATCTCATCCGAGTCGCGTCCGAGGTCGTCGACGAGAAGCTCGAGCACGTGCACGACGAGATGATCAAGGCCTTCCTGCCCGCCGCCGAGAAGCTCATCCAGGAGAAGGGCGAGAACGTGGCCCTCGCCGCGGCTCTGGCCGTCATCTCCAACTACACTCAGCCCATCCAGAAGCGATCGCTTCTTTCCTCCACCGAGGGCTACACCACCGTCCTGCTCAAGAACTCGATGCCCATCCGCGGCGTCGGCTGGGTCTTCATGATCCTCAAGAAGTTCATCGGCGAGGAGGTCGAAGGCAAGGTCATGGACATCGAGTTCTGCCAGGACGAGCACTGCGCCGTCGCCGAGCTGCCTCAGGCCATGGCCGTGAAGCTCGTCGAGTCGCGGGGCCTTCCCAACGGTCTCGAGATCACCATCCCCAACGACATCCCTCCGCTCAAGGAGAACCCGCGCGCCTCCCAGGGCGGCGGCCGAGGCGGCTACGGTGGCGGACGAGGAGGGCGAAGCGGCGGCTACGGTGGAGGACGAGGAGGCGGCCGATCGTACGGTGGCGGCGGTGGCGGCAGGAGCTACGGTGGCGGACGAGGTGGCGGCGGCGGCTATGGCGGTGGTCGTGGTGGCTACGGCGGCGGCGGTCGTGGCGGCAGGCGCTAAAATGCGTCCTCTGTCACGCTGACGTCAGCAACTCGAAAAAATCAAAAATACAAAACATTTTCTCAACGGTCTTGTCCGCAGAAATGAAGGGAAAGGGTAAAGGAAAAAACAGAAAATTAAGACGAGCGAGAAAGAGATTTGAGGCTTCGACACGACCAAGATGGCGGATCGGGGCGTGGGGCTGTTGTGTCCGCTCATCAAGCAGCACATTGGCCGCCTGGGAGGCGACTATCACAAGGACGGCGGCGGGCCGTGGGATCGAATCGAGGACGGGCCAATCTTGCCCCCGGGGGCTGATCATGAGGCCGCCGCCATGCCGCCCCCTTCCATCACGGTGCTGCCCCAAATTTCAATACGGGAGCCGTCATCTACGGAAAGCGCTATGCTCAGCGCTCCCCCCTCTCCCTCTCGCTGCTCTGCGAACGCGCCGGTGGTCGATACGGCCTCCACGAGCGCCGCAGGGCGAACTCAAAACGAAGGAGCGACGACGACGACTGCAGCGGACCACAGCACCAGCGCCCCCTTCGTGATCAATCACCAGCCCACCACCAGCACTCTCCCGCCACCAGTGGTGACGGCAACCACTGACGCCAGCTCTGCGCAGACAGTCACAACAGAGACAGCACTACCTCCTTATGAGCAAGCGGCAGCAGCACCGTCGTTGACAGCAGGAGGTGAAGGCGGTGACACTGGCGCTCTCGCCGACGCTTCCACCGAGATGGAGGTGGAGTCGAGCACGAGCACCACTACGACGCCAGCGTCAGCGTCAGCGCTGACGACAACTGCCGCTGTGGCGCTAGAGTCGACGCCAGCACCACCAGTGGTAGCCAGCGCGGCTACGCCAGTCGAGCAGTCGCCTGCGCCGTCGACACAGGCGCCGACCGCAGCGAAGGCAGAGGCGGAGACGGCGATGGAAATGGACGCGCACACAACTGAGACCGCACCGCCGCCGCCCACGCTCACACTCACACCGGCAGCGCCAGCGAAACCCGACACGACGGAGCCGGTGGAGCCAACAGCAGCGCCGGGAGCGACTCCTGAGCATCAGGAACCAGTTAAGACAGAGGTCACGGCGATGGAGATGGAGGTGGTGCCACCAACGGAGTCGACCCTCGGAGCTCCCACGCCGGCGGTGGGTGGCGAACAGCTCGCTGCCGCTGCACCTACCCAACCTAGCGATGCTGCTGCGATCAAAGCCGAGAATGCAGGCGGTGACGGCGAGATGGCGAGAGAAGCCGCAGTATCGGTGACCGGCGAGGCAGATGGCACGATGACCACCACGACAACACAAGCACCAGCGCCGGCGCCAGCACAAGAAGCGATGAGCAACATCTCGATTTCGTCCGACTTGCCCACTACGGCATTCACCACGTCGCTCAAGGAGGAGTTTGTCGAGGGTTCCACCAAACAACATACGCCGCTTCCGTCGCCCCTGCGCAGAGGCAGCGTCAGTGCTGCCTCCTTGGCGCCGACGTCGGTGGCCTCCTCCGCCGCCGCCGCCGCCGCCCAGCGACCGCAGATCATCATCGAAGACGGCTCGTTCCTCTCGTCCCAGTTCGCTACGACATCACACTCACCGTCGTCACTCGGAGGGGCCGCCGACACAGCTGTGCCAGCCACGCTCGGCTCTACTCTGAACGAGCCGACATCGGCCGTCTATGCTACGGAGGAGGGCTCGAGCGGCGCGCCCAGGGCGGGCCGAAGCGGCACGCGAGTCAGGAAAAGGGAGGGCGAACTCAAAACAGAAGAGCCGGCCACGGCTGGCGGCAGAGAGCGACGCGATTCCAAGCGATCGAGGAGGACCAGCGCAAGCGGGCCTTCGTCGCGATCATCCAGCGCTCGACGAGCGACCAGCGAAAGCAACGGCGCCGACGATGGTGCGTCTTCACACCCAACGCATGTACATGAGGGCGTTAACATTGTTCACTCACTCGCGGTACCATTGACACGACAGCGGATGAAGTGAGGCACCTGCAGGTGATGAAGTACAACCAGGAAGCTCTCACTCAGCGCAAAGCGCAGATGGGCCACTTCCAACAGACACTCAACGCTGCTGCTGCGGGGAGCGGCAGTCTCGCCGCGCCCTTCCCGCACCTACTATCCTCGCCGGCTGCTGCCACAGCGTCGTCGGGGTCCGAGATCTCCAACCTGCGGCGACAGCGCGTGCTCGAGGGTCTGCCCGAACCCATCAACAGCTTCATGTGCAACGTGCAGTGGCCCGAAGGCGTCACCTATAAGAAGGTTCTCCCTCGTTCTTGTCCTGTCTGTGCGTGTGCGGCAGTGCGTGTGCCAACTGACACGGCGATTCACCGCCATGCAGCTCTCGGCGTCGGGACATGTGGACTACGTGCAGTACAACCGCATTTCGTTCTTCTCGGGCTTGTCGTCCTGCTACGAGGCGTTGGAGTGCATCGACCTGAGCCTGTACAAGCAATGCCGCAACGGCTCCACCTACGTCCTTCCCATCGGTACCTCTCGTTCTGCCTCCTCGTGTTCGCCGCCACCATGTCTCACCGTCCACCGCACGGCACCACTCTACTCTGCTCTTGTAGGCAAGTGCATATCCTACGAAGACAAAGCGCCCCACTGGCTGATCATGTCCATTGTGGACACTGATGACCCTACCCTCATCATCGTCAACGCCAGGTTCCTCTCTCTGCCCCTTGCTTGTCGTCTTCTTCTGTCAGCACGCAACACACACGCTAATGACATACTCTCTTTCTGTGTATGCGGAAACGCAGTCCGTCGGTCAGCGCGAGTACTCCCTCGGCGAGCACGCCCTCGGCGACCAGCCTCTCCCCGGCGCCCATTGGGAGCGTCGTACAGCCGGGTGGACCGACAAGCTCTCCCTCCCTCCCCATGCCCACACTCAGGTACGTAGCAGCAGCTGCTCTGTGGCCGCTTAACTCTTCTGACAGCGCTTCCCTGTGTTCTCCGGCCGCGAAGTGCGTCGCCACAGGCCGGCCATGGCACCGTGACAGCCGGCTCGACCACGCCCGGTCCCGACGAGGGAAGTCTCCTGGCCAGCAGTACGTTTGCGCCCCACCACCAGCGAATTGACGAACACGCTCACGCACACATTCTGCGCCTTCGCTTGCAGGTACAGGCGAAGACGCGTCCTCGTTCTCGGACAACCTGGTGGCCCAGTACCTCTCCCACTTCCTGGCCTATCTCGAGCCCGAACCCTCTGATGACAAGGCGTACGTCGTCCTCTTCGCCTTCTCTGTGGAAAGGCTTGAATCCCTCACGCCCTCTTACGTTCGTTGGGTGCCGTGTTGTTCGCCCCGGTGCAGGGGTGAAGAGGAGAACCGCACGTACTACTCCCTAGAGGATGCCTTCGACGCCGTCTCCACGTCCGCGCGGCCAACCAAGACCTTCCGTACCTGAACTCCTCTCCCTCCCGCCCTCGCCCTAACTTCATGGCACAGCCCGACCACGTGGGAACTAACGTCTGACGTTCGCCGTCTTCCGCGACAGGACCCGCATCGCCGAACATACCGGGCTCGGGAGTCGCCTACTCGTCGTCGGCCTACGGGCAGGAGCAGACCAACAACTCCATCTTCGACATGCCACCGGCGTCGCCTTCGTCGTCGATGGTGATGTCCGGAAGTTCCGGCGGCGGCACGCTCTCTGCGACCGACCTGCGCGCCCCCCCAACCGACGGACTGCCTGGCCACCCGATGCCGATCCCGTACCACCACTCGTCGCCGTCGCCGCTCCCCTCCACAGCCGTCCTATCGCAGCAGTCGCATCCCTACGCCTCTGCCTCGTCGTCTCATCAGTCCTCGGGGTTCGGCATCTTCACGCCACCAACCCTCGGCTCCATGGACGACCACTTCCTCAGGATGCAGAGCGGTACGTTTATGCGTATGCGTGTGTCGTCGTGCGTCGTTTGTCGCTGACCCAAGGCGATGCGCGCATGTGCAGGCAACATTAACCCGCACTCGGGGTACCAGTCTCATCTGTCGCCACCGCCTCACCATGCTTCCTCCGCTTCTTCGCTTCCCTCGCCTTCGACCTCACAGCTGCCTCCTCCATCCTCGTCCTCTTCTCCCTACTCATCGCACCTCTTCAGTTCGTACACCAGTGGCCACAACGTTGGCGTTGATGCCACCATGCCGCCGTCGGGCTCCGGCAGCACTGCGACCTATCCCTCCTCGACCATCCCGACCGGGTCCTATCTCTCTCCCTCCTCGTCTTCGTACCCAGTTAGCATATCCTCCTCCTCAGAACACGGCACAGAACGAACCGCCGAAGCTACCGACAGCCTCAAAGGTACAATGCCATCGCATGCACTGCATGCCCTAACAACGCTCGGACGCGCTCTAATGCTGTTTCCATTCCTTCCCCGTGGCGCAGTGCTTCGGCTCAACCTGAACAAACAATACATCCCCTCGTTGCCGCCCATGATCGGTACGTGTTCATCAGTGGAGGCTTCTCGCTTTTGCCTGGGCGATCTCACACGTACGCGCATGCGTACACACAGGACGGCTCCGATTCTTGCAGACCATCAACTTGCGCCGTAACCACCTGCAGGAGCTGCCTGCCGAGTTTGGCGAGCTGCGCGATCTGCAGTACCTGACGCTCAGCTTCAACCGCCTTCAGCGACTCCCCGGTAAGCATTACACAAATCAGACCTGCTCGTTCCGTGCGTGTGTGCGCGTACGCGCTGTGGACTCATCGCTGACGCCGTGCAAATGTCAGATACGTTTGGCGATCTGACGAATCTGCGCATGCTGGACCTTCATTCGAACAAGCTGACGCGGCTGCCGGACTCGTTCATCCACCTCGGGCGCCTAGAGTACCTTACTGTTTCCTACAACCAGCTCAACTCGCTGCCTCGCGGGTTCGGAGACCATTTCCACAACCTCGAGTTCCTCAACCTCGAAAACAATCAGCTCAGCTCTCCGCCGAGCAATGGTACGCCCACCCAGCGTTACCTACGCAGAGACTGCTCGCAGCGAGGAAGCTCATCATTGTGCTCGACGTATGTGTGTGTGTGTGTGCAGAGGGTCTTCTGATGCCGATGGCAAACGAAGACGACGACGGCAACATGCACTCGCTGGTGATCACGTCACAGAGCAACTTCAGTTCTCTCATCACGCTGCGCGTGGGCTGCAATCAGCTCACCATCTTCCCACCCGGTACGGCACGACACGACACGCCATTCACCCACACAATGCACATACCAATTGCCGCTGTTCGTTGTCGGTGATGTCGATGCAGGCCTGTGCGACTACGTGACGACGCTACACGAGCTAAACCTCGCGCGGAATCAGATCAGCTACATTCCGCCCGCCATCACCAACCTGACCGACCTGCGTCTGCTCTACCTCGGGGTACTCCTACAGCTCCCTCCTATCAGTGCGCGTGCATGTCCTCCGCGCGCGGACGCACACGGCAGCACACGACAAGGCGGTATTGGGTGCCTGCCTTTGCCCAAACGTTTCTCTGACCTAGGACTTGTTCTGTTGAAATGGCAGGTCAATCCTATCGAGGTCATACCACGCAGCATCAGCGTGCTCGACAACCTGTACGTGCTGGGCATCCACCAGGTACGCTCTCACTCAGTCCCTCATTGTCTTTTGCAGCGGGGGCGGGACGTGCCACAACCGTCATCGCTAACCTCAGTTCTACGTGCATTCCATCATGCTCAGACGTTCATCGCGGACCTGCCGGAAGAGCTGACGCTCCTACACAACCTCGAGACGCTGTACCTCCGAAAGAACGCCTTCCGGTACGAACATGCGATGATGACAGTGATGACGACGATGGTGTGCGTCTCTGATTGCTGATGGTGACACATCACTCTCCTCTCCTCGATGCATCATCGAACAGTGTGCTGCCCGATGTGATCTTCCAGATGACCATGCTGCGCAAGCTCGACCTCAACTTCATCCGCATGACCAACCTGCCCGGAGAGATCGGCCAACTCACCAATCTCGAGGTTCGCTTGTCTCTCCGCTACACCTCCTTTCCCCACTCGAGTGACTGTCCTTGAGTGTAGTCTCGGGAACTAATGTGTGCGTGCGCGTTGTGGTCGTAACAGATCCTGCAGCTGCGCGAAACGATGATCAAGGTGCTGCCCCGCGAGATCACCAACCTGAGAAAACTGACCGACCTCGACCTCAGCCTGAACAACATGACCACCGGTACACACGTCCTCCTCTATCGTGTGCCGTCGTGGTGCGTGTCGTTGGTCGGTGTCTGACCTCGGACTTGTCGATGGCCATCAGTGCCCGAGGAGGTGCTCGAGCTGAGCAACCTACGAACGTTGGAGATCATGTACAACCATCTCCAGACTCTGCCGCCCGAGCTCGGCAACAAGCTGGGACGACTAAAGGTCTGTCTCTCTCTGCCTTCACATCTTCTTCCATCGGCCACCTCCCCTCTCCTCCTCGGGAGCGTGTTTGCTCACCTCGTTCGTGTTTGCTCACCTCACCAACGCGGCATTGCCACACAGAACCTGGACGTGAGCCACAACAAGCTCACCAAGCTGCCTCCGTCCATCGCCAAGTACGCACCGCGCCTTATGCGTGTGCGTGTGTGAGACTGGAGGACCGCCACCAGTACTGACAGTGGTGACGCCCTTTCGTCTCTGTGTGCGTTTCGCACAGGCTGGTGGAGCTGCGCCAGCTGGACCTGTCGTGCAACAAGCTGCCGCACATCCCCGAGGAGGTCCTCCGGCTGCCGCACCTCAAGTTCCTTTCCTTTGGCTACAACAAGCTCACCAACGAGGAGAAGAAGACCCTCAAGAAGCGCTTCAAGGACTGAGAACCCACGTCACCTCCTACACCACCACTTCATCAACGTGTCGGCAACATGTCACTTCCCTTTTCTGTTGGTGAGCTTTTTGGTGACGAACAGAACAAAACGACGAACTGCACTAAACGTTTGACGTAACAACACCACAGCACAGCATGTCGTCGTTTGATTTGGAGGTACAGAGGGGCTTGGTCGGCGGTGCGCCTCCGCACAGGATCTTCCGCAGCTCGCAGTCGTGGACGGTGCAGGTGGAGCCGACGACCACAGTGGCCGAGCTGATGCACAAGCTCCACGAGACCTGCGACGCGTCCATCTCCATCAGCAGGCTGCGCCACGTCGGCGGCGGTGGCGAGCTTAACCTCTCGCTCGACAACCCCCAGCAGACCCTCGCCGAGGCCGGGATCGTTAAGGTATGCCCCCCCCCCGCCTCTTCATCAATCGATTTTCCATCATTTCCCCCTTCACTCTAAATCAAGCTCAAACGCGTTCGCCCTTCACCTCCAGGGCTCCGTGCTGGGCTTCACCGTGCCAGGCATGATGGACTGAGCGAGGCTCAGTCCCCCTTCGTCTGTCGTTGGCAGCATCCTTCCCCTTACGGAATACATCTCTCAGTTGTTTGGCCATGAAGTGAAGGTCAATGGCGTGGACGGGAGCAGCTTGATGACTGCGCCACCGCCAAGGTCGGCTCAACGCGACGTGTGAGCAGCTTGATCAAGCGTCATCGTCTCCGCTGTCCTCGTCGTCTTCGTCTGAATCAGTCAGGTCGCTCGGACAGTCATCCCATCGTTCGTCTTCCTCTTCCTCCTGCACACACGACATGCTCTCGTCACCATCACCATCACCATCACCGCCTCGTCATTATCGTCGTGTACAGTGTGGGGCGTTGGTTGTCACACCTTGATGTCGACGATCGTCGGGCAGCGCTTGACTATGTCGCCGCTGCGGAGGCTGGTGGAGAAGAGCGCCAGGTTGATCAGCGTCGGACAGTCGAGCGTCCCGTTGAGCTTGCGCAGCCGCCAGCACTCCCAGATCTCGAGGGACTTGAGGCGCGGCGCCGCCAGCTCCACACCACGCAGCTGCGGGCAGCTGTTGAGCTCGAGGTCGGCGAGGAGCGGATTGCCGAGCAAGCTAACCTGCGCCACATCGCCGCCCTTGATGTACACGTCGGAGAGCCAGGCCTTGTCGACCAGCGTGATCGCGTTTGCCCCGCTCTCGCAGATCAACCTCAGCTCGACCAGGTTGGGCAGTCCTGTACACGCACGACATAACTGACCGTCAGCGGGAGAGCCATGAGCTTGAGCCAGAGCGAGGAGCCACATGTACCGGGCAGGGTGACCTCGTCCTCGTCCTCGTCCAACGTGGCGTGCAACACCGCCAGGCTCCTGCTCGCCAACCTGTTAACTGACGTCACGTTCGGGCACGATTTGACCTCGAGTCGATGCAATCGCGTGCACCCTCGCAACAGCGCCACGAGCTCGTCGTTTCCGATGGCGCTCCCGGTCAGCGCAAGGCTCGTCAGCCGCTCCAACGGCGTCCACCCGCCGCCCGCCACCAGTGACTCCTCGGCCATCGTGGTGGAGTGGTCGATGTTCCTCTCGATCTTGAGCGCGCGCAGATTGCGCCAACCACCCACAGCTGGCACCAGTCCTCCGCCGAGATCGAGCAACGCGAGCGCGCGACCACGCTCGGCCTCGGACGTCGCCTCCATCGACGCAGAGGGATCGATGATGGTGAGGTGCTCGAGCTGAGGCCACCACCTGGCCAGATCGCCGAGCCGGTCGCGCACCCAGCTCTGCTCTCCGACGAACCGTCTCAGTTGCCCACATTCAGCCGCGTCGAGCATCAGCGGCATGTCGACTGACCACCCTTTGGCCCACGACACCTCGAGTCGCCGCAGACCCCCATGCCGCAGCTCGAGATGCAACCGTCGACGACAGTCCTCGCCCAATCGCGGTTTGCGGGCTATCAATCGGTGCGTCGTGTCACCACCGCTGGAAGCCACCGCGGCGGCGGAGGCCGGCACGACGACGCAGTTGCGTCGGATGGCCAGCCGACGCAGGCGTCCCAGCCCGTTGATGGCCTCGCTGAACGCCGACAGCTCCGCTGCTGCTGCGTCGGGATCGGAGCCGGCGACGACGATCTCGAGTGTCACGATGACGAGGCGCTCGAGATTGACGAACGCAAAGTGCTTGAAGGCGTCGATGCGCATCGACACCTCGTCGAGCTTGAGACGCGTGAGGCTCTCCCTCGCCCTCGCACACCAGGCCAGGCTCATCGAGCGCCACACGCGCGCGAACACGAGATCGTACCCGGTGTGCACACGCAGCGCTTTCATGGACACATTGCCGTCGTCATCGTCGCCCGCTCGATCGAGAAGCTCTGACGGCTTGCTCTTGCTGGTCTTGAGCGAGAGCGTGAGATGGCCCGCCGCGCGAGGCGCATGGAAGAGCTGCCGCAGCTCGACGGCCGGCACTTCATCCCACACCTCGAGCGAGAGGTCGCGCAGGCCGCCAGGCAGGCTCTCGCACACCCACGTCGCCGGGTTGAAGTCGTCCCACATCTCGGCCTCTCTGCGGACGTGGCTGGGGCGGAAGCGCTCGTAGACGGGGCGCTCCAGGTTGGGACAGGTGAGGCTGGCGAGGAACAGCACCTCCTCCTGCTTGCGCTGCTCATTGTGCCAGTTGTCAAAGTCAGGAATGCGCAGATGGGTCAATCGCCAGAGATCTCGACGTCGCCTGAGCACACACAGACACGCGTGAGCGCTGTGCTTGGCCAAGCCAGACAACACCAAAAGGGCATGTGTGCGTGCGTGCGATGGGCGGGGGACGCGTACTCGAGAAAGCTCTCGACTCCATCCGACGTCACGTGAGTGTTGTCGATTGACAGGCGCCTCAGATTGGTCAGCGCCTGCGGCAAGTCCGAGCGCGGCGGTACGGGCTTGAGCCCGCAGAGCATGGCCACGAACTCTTCCGGCGTGGGCTTGGGGAGCTGAGGCAGCAGTGCGGCGAGAAAGTCGTCCGTGATCGAGCTCAGCCTGTCGAGATCGAGCGACTGAGAGGCCATGAACACACACGCGTGCATGGTGAGCGCACAGAACACACAGGACAAGGCATGCACACCGCATGCGTGCCAACACACACGATCATGGGCGCGCAATGATCAAGGCCAAGAAGAGCTCGATCGAGCGGGGCGAGGCACCACACCTCAAGCTGAGGAACGGCACGATCGAGCACTCCCGCGCACCCGCTCGTGATCAGTCGGCTCCCTGCCAGCGAGAGCGTACTGTGTGGTGGATGTGTGAGTGTGGGCACGCATGACGACGAGAACTTCGGTGTGGTTGCGTGTGGTGGCGCAAAAGCACATGATAGTGGACGAACCGGAGGTGAGGGAAGGCGGCGAGGTGCCCGAGGCCCTCGTCTGTGATGGCGCCGCAGTTCTTGAGCACGAGCTCGGTCAAGCTGTTCTTGGCCGCACTGCTTTCGCCCAGCTTGCCAAGGAACTCGTCGTCCACCCTGTCCACGTGACGCTCATCACGCACGCGATCAATCAACAGGTCGCGTGCAGACAGCAGATGAGCGTTGTGAGCAGAGGCTGTGTGTCACACAGCCACGCGTGAAGCTGTGTGGTGGGTGGGTGAGACGGACCTGGTGCCGCTTGCATCGATGCAACGCACATTGGACCACAGGTTGGCCGTGCTGACAAACGCATCGCGCGCCAAGTGGTTCAGCTTCCTGCAAAAGCACGCCATCAACACCAACCATCCACCAACCAGCCACACAACGTTGTCGTCGTCGTCGTCTCAGCTGTACGCACGCAAGCGCTCGCGCACGCGCGTGACCACGATCTCCTCAAAGAAAGAGAGAGAGGGAATGTACCTGAGTGGAAGCGAGTGGAGCAGCGGGGAGGATGACCGGGTGTGGTGGGTGAGGAGGAGGAGGGCAAGCAGGTAGAGGCCCACGCCGTCGTCCACCCACCGCCTCGAGAGCATCAGCCACGCCACGCGCTTGGCCTCCTCCTCGCTCGACGCCACCGCCTGCAGCCACTCCCGGTCCCTACAAACACAGCTTCTTTTATATTTCATTTTTTATTATTGAATATAAAAATTTTAAAAATACTTGGAAATGGATGTTTTGGTGGGTGAGATGGTGTTGTGGGCGGGGTGGAGGGGGGGTGTACTGGGTCGGTGGTGGGGTGGCGGTGGCGGTGCGAAAGGCGGCGAGGGCGCTCTCCTCGAAGGCGGGGTCGCCACTCTCCAGCCAGCCGAACAAATCGGCCTCCTGCGCGGTATCGTTGTTCCCTTGGCCGCTACTGCTGCCACTGCCGCTCTCTGACGTCAAACGCATCCTTTTTCGACCCACAGCCTCTTCTTCTGCCTCCATCCTCTGTTGCTTTTTGTTTTCTTTTTTCGCTTTCGTTTTATTTTATTTTTTCAAAGCGAAATTAAATCGTCTGAATTTTGGTTGGTCGCCGAGAATGCATTCGAGTTTTAAAATTGTACAAACCGCACTTGCCCTTATCTTGCTCCCGGTCAGTTGTGGTAGTGGATGCCCTTGGCCTTGAGCTCTCGTCCCTCCTGGGCCAGCGTGCAGGGCATGCAGCACACCGTCTTCACGCAGTCCATAATATCGTCCCTCTGCGCGCATGTGTCCCCAACAACCGTATGTTAGATCTCACTCCAACATCACATTACGTCACGTCATGTTGTGTGTTTGACCACGAGAGAACGAAGGGTCTCGTGAGGTGAGGGTGCGTACCCGGTAGTTGAGTTCGTTGCGGATGAGGATGCGGTTCTGGAGGGTGATGCAGACGCCCAGCGGGGTCGACGAGCAGAGGGCGTGGAAGCACGCGCAGCCCATGCACCCCGAGCACGGCAGCAGCGGGTGCGCGTTGCGACCGAACTGGACGCACGGGAAGCAGAACGAGATCAAACCTGTGTATGTGCGTGCGTGCGTGCGTCAGAAGAGAGAACACAAGAGAAGACGAAGAGCAAGAGAGGTGGGAGGGCGGGGCGGGTACAGGTCTCGATATCAGAGAAGCATTCGCACAGTCCCGTCTCAAAGTCCATGTTCGGTTGCGTGTGTGTGTGTGTGTGTGGGTTGGTGCGTGTGGCGCGTGTGGTGGTAGAACAACGACTTGCGGGACGAGGACGAAGCAGAGGCGTGCGTGCCCCTAGCTCCGTGGTTTCATTTTGGTTGAAGGCCTGATTGGATGAAGAGACAACGGAGCGAGATCACGGTGACCATCAACATGATGATGAGGGCTGCGCCATACGACTGCTATGAGGAGATGAACGGTCACAATCCAGGCGACAGGAGGCTGAAGCCAGAGGCGAGAGGTGACGAGGACGGAGACGCGGAGGGCGACCACGACGAGGAGGGCGACTCTGTCCACTTCCTGGCTGTTGTCCTCGTCGTCGTTGTAGTTGCCTCGCTGCTCGAGGGGTCGGTGTCTTCGTGATCGTTTGGTTCGGTCCAGCGGTTGGCGCCGCCACCGGTGCGAGCCGGCGCCGGCGGGAGAGGCGTCGGGGGCACCGCCACCGCGTGCGCTCGGCCGGCATCGGCGAACGCTCGTGCCGCTTGAGTAGACAGACAGAAGGGTGAGTCGATCCACTGCGAGTCCATCACCTCATCGTGGGCACGCCGCTCGCTTGTCCCCTGTCGCGCGCTCTTCTCGGCGTCGTTGCCATCTCCGAGGCCGTGGAGGTTCTCTAGGCCGTCGCTTGATCCATCGCCGCCTCGCTCGTGAGCAAACGCCTTTGTCCTCTTGTCGTTGTTGCTGCTGCTGACCGCTGGCGCGGCCTCCTCGTCCTGGACCCACTTGCCGGTGACGCTCTTCTCCAGCACGTCGATCGTGGAGAGGAATGAGGACGTGATCTCAAAGTCGTCCGGCGACAAGACGTCGAGCGAGGCGGCGATGGGCGACGACCCGGAAGTCGACGCATTCGGTGCAGGCCGAGACGATGATGACGACGATGAGGTGGTCGTGCTCGTGCTCGTGTGTGATTGCTGTGCGGTGGTGGTAGAGGGTCGAGGTCTCTTGCCAGATGCGGCGAGCCTGTCCGTTCGCACGGACGAAGCGGAGAAGGGCGACGTGGGCACCGTGAACGGTGACTTGGCCAAGGCCTGACCTCGAGAGTGAGCTGGCGGTGGCGTTTTGCTCACTGCTGATGAGAGCGGCTGCGGTGGCCTCGCCTGTGAAACCCATACGCGCACATCAGTTCACAATCACCAGCGCAGCGTGCACTAGCTAGCGACAATCAGACACAGCCGTACGGGCAGCTTTGAAGGTGAGACTGATCGCGATATCGTGGCTGTCTTTCGCCGTTTGAGCGCTTCCTCTCCATCCTCTCCGTATTCCTCTTCTTCTCCAGCGCCGTCTTCCTCCTCACTGTCCACCTCCTTGTGCCGTACCTTTTCCTTCGCATTTCCTTTCGTATTTTCTCTTCCCGTTTTTCTTTTCTCTGGTTTTCTTGGCGGCTTGGGCTCCACCGCCTCCATCTCCACTCGCTGCTGCTGCTCGATGATGGCTGCTGAAGCTGCTGCCGCGGCCTCGGCTGCCTGCCTCTTCTTCTTGGCCGCGACTGCAGGCGGCGTGAACTCTTCGATGGAGAACTCGCAGTCTTCGGCATCCTCGCCACCCCTCCGGCCCAGCTCGTGCTCGATGATCTGATTGCGCAATTCGAGAATGACGGGCGGCGCAGAAGCCTCTGCCGCTGCGTCCTCCTCGACCGAGAAGGTGCGGCTGGCCGAGCGTTTGGCGGCATGATGGGAGGACGCGGCAGCTGTGGCAGACGCTGCTGACCTGTGCGGACCGCCGACGAGCGACGATTCCTTGACGAACGGATTGGCGAGCGAGTAGGGGATGGGAAAATTCGAACGATTCTGGCGCCGAGCGTGGATGAAGTTGAGATAGACCTTCTGCCCTCCCACCACGACGTAGTCCCTCTGCCGCGGCGATCCTCCTTTGGGTGCCAAAAGGCCACCACCAGACGTTGCCGTTTTCCTTCGCGCCCCGCCTTCCGTCTTCTTGTTCTTGGAGTCGGTACGGGACCGCCTTTCCCCTTGTTTTTCCTCTCCTCCCCCTTCTCGTCTTCTCTTCCTTTCGCCAAGCCCCTGTTGTTCCTCTTGCCTCTTCATCTCTCTTGCTTTCATTCAACCCTCCCAAGCCAATTATTTAAATTCCAAGAAAAATTTTTGGACCAATTTTAGTTGTCGGTAATATCCGGACAAAATATTTTGGTGGCTGTGTGGAACTGCCAGAAACTGCGTCGAAACGGAAGCCGAAATTTCAAATTCTTGTGTTATCTAAAATCCGGGATTGGTTAGGCGGGAAAAGGCAAAGGGCTCAGGCATGCCCAAAACGCGAGTCTGTGATGGGACCGTTCCATTCATTTCTTCGGTCTTTCGAGGAAACGGAGCGGGCCACGCCGTCGGTCCACGCACGCGCTGACCGCACGCACACCTCTGCTTTCGTCAGCTCTCGGCGCAACCCACGCATCGTTGGGGCTCCTTCGCTATCTTTATCTCTCTTTTTTTAATTCTTCTTTCATCTCTTGCTCGATCGATTAAATTCGTTCGGCCTGTTGAGGGGCGAGTTCATTTAGAGTCTCGCATTAGCCGGTAATATATCCACCTCGCACAATAATTCATCATATGTTTACCTGCATCGTAAATTTGCGCTATCGCCAAATCTGGATTGATGTCCGTTCATCACTACACGTCGCGAACATTGCTCACACACCTTTTTTTTGTTTCTTTTTGCGGAACAGAAGCTTCATTCACACATCGCGGCGCAAGCGAGGGTGCGATGTCGAAAGAGCACCACCAAGATCACCATGGATTAAGATCTTCGACCGATCACTCATCAATCACCAGGTTCGCTCATTTTTGCTGCTCATGACGGGACCCCTCCCCCTACCGCATTAATCTCTCAGAGTGTCACTACTTGCTTTGGCATTTACATTTCATATGTTTTTTGTTTCCAAATGGTGCAGTAATAATGGGGAAGCGGACAGGCGAGCATCCGCCAAGACGCCCGCGATGGACATGCCCTTCCTGAACGGTACCCTCCCGCCTTCTCCCCCCGCATCATTGGGCTCCATCTTTGATCGAAATCATTCCCAGCCTTTTCATTTCCATTAAATTTCCTCGATTTTCATCATCGGCTGCGTTTTTTTCTTCAGATGTGTGGGGCGAGGAGGACATGTTTGCCATCGAGGGGGGGATTTCATCTGGACTCTCTTCACCGGTTCTGTCCTCGTCTCCCTCGTCGCCCGCGCGTCACTCGGCCGGAACCAAGGGCGGTTCCTCTCCCTATCCGCCCTCCTCGTCGGCCTTTGCCTCCGCCTGCATTGCCGTGAGCGCTATGGACGATCCCTCCTCGTCCACATCCCCCGTCTCCGCCTCGCCACCGGCATCGCCGTCTCTCATCAAGCGTTCGCTGTTCGTGGGCGCTTCTTCCTCGATCGGCGTCGCCGATCACAATGGACTTCACGTCACCACGCACGCTCTCGATATCAAGTGCGACCGCATGCTCGATGGGCCCGTTGTAGCTTGCGGGATGGACTTCATGGAGGAGGAGGAAGGGGAGGACATCAGCGCGAGTGGCACTCGGCAGTTCTACGGCGACAAGGAACGACAGAAGCGTGAGAACGCGCGAGAAGTCGAAGCCGGCGCGTCGAAGAACAGTGACGCCAAGGAGCTACCTGCAAGCGCGACCGATAACGACGTCGACCAGCGTAAGGATGAATCCAAAGGAGGAGCTAACATGGATGACCTCCCCCGAGCGACAACAGTCGCGGAGGCTATGAAGGGCGCCGAGAGCATGGAGGTGGACGATATAAACAGGGAGCTGACCGTTACAACAGCTGCAGCGGCCTCGACGACCATCAGTGGTGACGGCCATGATGACCAACATCACTCCCCGGCTTCGAACGCTACTGTTACGGCGATTGAAGCGCAGTTCCTCAGCACCGACGTCCGGGCCACAACCGTTGCGGAGGTAACCACTCAAGCGGTGAAGGCAGTGGACAGCAAGCCAAAGGAAGAGGCAGCGCCACCGTTGGCGAAGGCGGAAGCGATCGTGTCGCCGATCCAGTTGGTGGCTACGGTGTTGCCGCCAGCGGCGCTACCACTCGCGCCGCAGTTGTTGGCAACGACATCGACAATCGCACAGCCGCCGCCAGCAGTGCCACCAGCGGAGATGGTGGCGCCTGCAGCCATGCCGACGACCCCGACGGCCACTCGTGCCAAGCCGAGCCCCAGCCCCGCCGCTAGCAAGCAGAGCCCGGTCACGCCAAAGGCACCGTTGTCCAAGACAGTCACCCTCCGCGTGAACACGGACCGTGAGGACTTCAAGCGGTTTGCTTCCATGACGCGCGACAAACTCCGACAGGTTCTCTATCCTCCCTCAGTACTGTGCTGGCCTCCTTCTTTGTTGTTGACGACGTCTCTCTTGCCAAAACACTTTAGGAGCTGAAGGTGAGGGGACTCTCCGTCTCGGGAACGAAGACGGATCTGTACCAGCGCATTGTCGAAGCCATCCTCACTCAAGAACAAAAGGACAGTGGGGTCGTCGGCGTCATCAGCAATGTGAAGTTGGCCAAAGTCGTCAAGCCCAAAGGCAAGGCCAAGGGGAAGAAGGAATCCCCGAGAAAGCAAGCCCGAGCCGTTACGGAGGACGATGAAGACGATGGTGACGAAGCGGGCAAGAAGAAGTCAACAAGCTTCGCCTTCTCCGTTCCGTCCATCTCTGCTCCGACTTCATCGTCATCTGCGTCGTTCACTCCATTTTCTCCGTTCGCGCCGCCAGTGTCCTCTGGCTTTGCGGTTCCGCTTCCTTCGACTGCGAGTAGGCCTCACACACGGACAGAAGCGGCGAGAAAGGAGAAGGCGGACGCCGACAACATCCTCTTGGGCCTGGACTTCAATGGTGCGACGTGCTCTTTCTTCTTTCTCCTCTCTCCTCTTGTGGCATCTACATCGTACTGACGCGCTATCCCAATCTCCTTATCGATCACAGATGAAGACGCGCTGGACATTCCACTGGAGGAGAGCCTCATGGAGGAACTGAGAAAGCAGGAGGAGCGTGAGCAGAAGATGGGCATGGCCGCCGCGGAGTATGGTTACGCCAATGGTAACGAACGCGACGATGAGGATGATACCGACAGCTCGGATGACATGTCGAGTGATGATGACGAAGAGGACGACGAAGAGCTGGACGACCTAGTGGACGACGAGGATCGGGGCGCTGTCGTGCGTGGCGACCGTTCAACTCTCGTTAGACGCAGCCGCAGCCATCACGCGCCCAAGGATGAACTGGGCGAAACTGCGATGAGGCGAAAGGAGAACGAAGAGGGACTCCAGGAGGCCTCGAAGCTCAACGACATCGTTCTCATCAACGACAAAATCCCCAAGCACCTCCGTACCGATGACAGAGTGAGTTCTTCTTATTCCTATTCGCTCTCCGTTAACGTCAAACACCAGACGCTCACCTCCTATGCTGTTGTGTGTTATGTGCCAACAGTACTACTATTGCAAGCATTGTGACAGGGCGTGGCCAAAGACGTCCTTTAGGAATGCCCAACAGTTTGGCGCGCACTGTTCCAACTGTGCTCGCCGCCAGATCAGGAGAACGTCCCTCCCCAAAGGCACGTTGGGCTCTCCGATGGTGACTCTCGAAGCGTCGCGTCGGCACAGCGTCGGACGACTTCCGCAACGGCGGTACGACGACGCCAGTCCCGCGCTCAAGTCCTCGCGTGATCTCACCAACAGCGGAACGCGCAAGCTCGCGAAGAACGTACGTTCTTGTGCTCTCCTTGCCCTCTGCTTGATTCGGTTACGCAGGACAACCCTGACTCTTAAAATTGTGTGTGAATTGAGCAGCTGATTCAGCCGATGACGCTTGGGCGCATGAAGGCCGAGAACCGTGGTGTGTTCCTCTGGTTCGACGCTCTCCCGACCGACCTCATCTTGCGCATCCTCTCCTTCCTCGAATCCAGCCCTCGTGACCTCGGCGCCATCTCCGCGAGCTGGTACGCAAATGACGAGGCTGTTGCGTTTACGTAGTGCAGTGGAATGGCGGTGCAGTTCTAATACGTATGGTCGTCGACAGCCATTTCTTCTCTATCATCGTTGCCAACGACGCGCTGTGGCGTCGTATGTTCGAGACCAGATGGGGCGTGGACATCGAGTCTCGTTACACCGGCACCTGGAGGGAGCGCTTTGCGAGTCGCGTGTTCTTCCTTAAGGCCAAGGCGACCCTTCCGCCGTCCGCCGCTTCGCCTGCTGTCGTCACAAGAGTACGCCGTTCTCTTGCTTGCCTGAGCACTGCAACCAACGACTCACGTGTCTATGAATCTACACAGCTCTCCGAGGAAATCGCCGGTAAGCTCAAGGAGGCATGGAACGGCCTGCTGGCCGACCCCAAGCTGAAGGCCCGCACCATTGAGACAGTGCTCGCCACGTCACAAGCAGAGGGTAGCTCCCACCGGCCACCTCTGCTCTCATCGCATGAATGTGCCCATAATCTGACCCACCATGATCGTGCTCTTTTGTCTGCTTAGCAGTGGACGCCAGTGCTGGTGAGGCTGCTGCGAAGCCCTTGTATCTGGTGCAGTGGGCACCTGCTGACGATAACGACAGCAGTACGCCGGAGGATCGCCAGCGTTGGGTCTCTGAAGAGACGATGACGGCCGCGCCCGTTGTGTCTCTCATTGGGTGCTCATCGGCCTCGCTTGCCCGCAAGAGGCGAGCCTCTGACTCTGTTCTGGCACCGGACGGCAGTGGCAAGCGATTGCGGCGTAGCGGCGGCAGCGACGACTCAAGCGACAGCGATGACGATGGCGACAGCACCACTAGGTTTTACCACTTGAACGGTGTCGACCGTAAGAGGAAGCGGAGGGAGCTCGACGAGGACGAGAGCGACGAGAACGACGTGCTGGACAACAACAACGACGTCGACGACCAGAGCGAGGACGACTCGCTACTGGGCGAGGACAGCCTCGATGGCATCTCCACCGCCGATGCGCAGCAGCTGCGCAAGAAGTTCGAGGAGGGACCCAACACCAAGGAGGCACGGCTCAAGCGACAGCAGCTGCTGCGGGACAAGGAGGAGCGTGCGAGGAAGAGGAGGAGGAAGGGCCGACGCCAGGAGGCGGCCGTAGGCGGCGACGACGGCATAAACGGCGCCAACAACGACGACGTGCCGCTCACCAAGGAGGACAAGGAGCGACAGCAGAGAGAGTTCCTGAGAGTGCTCTACAACAACCGCGACTACAAGCCGGTCATCCTCTTCTTCGACCGGAACGCCTGATCGCGCTTGCGCGTGTGGCGGCGTTGAGCCTGTGACTGTTCAGCACCGACACACACAGAACACCCTGGAAGACGACTACTACGACGAGGGGAGTGGAGACGATGTACGCGTAATTAACAACCTCGACTCGAGGAGAG